>CABHPP010145421.1:54831-76879 GCA_902168425.1 Peromyscus attwateri
TATCATGTGGATCTTAGGGCTCCAACCCACACTCTCAGGCTTGGCAGCAAGTGCCTTTACCCACGGAGCCTACAATAGCTCTAACCAAATGTTTATTCTCACGCTTGATGTCATATAGAAATTCACTATTTATGGATTATGTTTGTTTTCTGTATAAATTTTTTAAGCCTTGAGAAAATTACTTTAAGGTTTAGAAAAATGGTTCAGTGATTAATCAATTAATTAAGTAAGTAATGGTGATATTGCTCTTGCAGAGGACTTGAGTTCACCAGCCACAGTGGACAGCTCACAGCTGTCTGTAACTCCAGCCCCAGGAATTATGCCCTCTATTGGCTTCCATAGGCACTGTACTCAATGTACACATTCCTATACGTACACACATAATCAAAAATAAAATACAATCCTTTTTTAATTTTAAAGAGTAGGACAAGGTTAGGTGGTACACACATTTCATCCTAGCACTTGGCAGGCAGAGGCAGGTGGATTTCTGTGAATTTGGCCAGCCTGGTCTTTGTAGTGAGTTCCAGACCAGGCAGTTACATGGTAAGACCCTGTTTAAGATAAATAAAGAGCATTTATAAGTAATGGTGATTTAGATCACTAATGGGCAAAGCCCAGAGTTTAATCCTCAATATGGTGGTGGTGAGAGAGTATATAATTATATAGCATATTAGCAAACCTTTATTTTACAGTGCTGACATCAAAATCTGTTAATTCACCACTACTTCCAAGGTATCTTATGTATCTAGTACCTTTAAAAACCTATTATTAAACACTTAGCATTTCAAAGATTTATCATTTGTGTGTGTGTGTGTGTGTGTGTGTGTGTGTGTGCTTGTGAGCTTGTCATCGTGAGCATGTGGAGGTCAGAGAACAACTCTGTAGCATTGATTGGTTCTCCCTATTCAATTCCACTTTCAGGTGTGTCTCAGTAATTGAACTCAGGTATCAGGCATGCACAGCAAGTGCTTTTACCCATCTCTCCAGGCTCCATAAAACATAATGTGTTTATTAGGCTGCTCTGAAAAGCCATTGTGTACATTACTGCACTGCTAGTTTAAATATGTCTCCCGCTGACTCTGTGTTTCCTTACAGGGTTTGGGAGAGATCCCGCTAGACACACCGTCAGCAAAAGGAAGGCGATCTCATACTGGCAGTGTTGGACACACGAGATCATCGTCTGTTTCTCGAGATGTTTTCAGTTCAGCTGAAAGGTAGGCTAATCAGAGAGTCCACACTGTTTGAGAAATGATCCTCGTTATCTCAACTGCATGTTCTCATGACCTAGCTCAGTAGTATTTGTCAAACTTAATGAGTCTTAAAAGTTCAGTAAGGACCTAGATGACTAGATTTAATTGAGCAGTTATATATTCCTGGAAACTTTACATGCACCTTAGTGAAACTGTAGTGTTACTGAACTCACCCGTATTAGACTTTCTTATAGAACCCAGGACCACCTGCCCAGGGTTGGCACTACCCAAAATGGGTTGGGTCCTCCCATATCAATCACTAATTTAAAAAATGCCCTACAGGCTTGCCTACAGCCCAATCTCATGAAGATATTGTCTCAATTGAGGCTCCCTCTTTTCTAGTGACTCTAGTTTATGTCAAGTTTACATAAAACCAGCCAGCAAAATTTTATATTTTTTATGTACATATATCTTTAAAATTATCTATGTATTTCAGTATAAATTATTAATTCAAGTCTAGAGTTGGCACATGCACAGGGTGGGGCCAGGGGTGTCGTTGGTAGGTACCTTCCTAGCTTGCATGAAGCCCCAGGTCTGATGCCCAGCATCTCATAAACTAACAATGCTATCACATGTCTATCTCCCTACACTTAGCAGACTGAAGGTCATCCTTGACTACAAAGCAACTTTGAGGTCAGCCTGGGCTCATTCATTTAAAAACGCTCTTTAAAATTTTTGCTGGGTATGATGACTCACACCTGTAATATAGCACTTGGGAGACTGAGGCATGAGGATTTCTATGAGACCAGCTTGGACTACATACCAAATTCCAAGCCAGAATGAGCTACAGAATGAGATTCTTTCTCAAAAAAACAAACAATAAAATGCTCTTGTTTTCAGGCAGATCACTCCTGTAATCCCAGCTACTATTGAGGCTGAGGCAGGAGGATAATGAACTCAATGGCCAGCCTTAGACATCATAGTGAGACCGTGTCTCAAACAAAAATGAGGCCTTCGTGGATGGCTCATTGGATGACATGGTTGCCGTGTAAGCAGAACACCTGGGTTTCAGTCCCCAGAACTCCTTTATCAGTACGCACAGCCCTGTGTGCTACCCAGTGCTCCTACTAGATGAGAGGCAGAGACAGCACTCCTGGAAGCTCACTGGCCAGCTAGCCTGGCCTGTGCAGTGACAAATAACAAGGGACCTTGTCTCAGACAAGGTGGACAGTGACCACTGACACCTGAGTGCCATGGCATGTGAGGGCCTACATTCCCACACATCATGTGCACATGCATTGTACATATACACAAACATCAAAAAATATGTTTTAATAATGCTAGCTACTCACAACGTAGAAACTGGGATAGAAGGTTCCAACAGCAACCCACAGAAAAAAAAGGAAATTCCTTACGTTTACAGAGTTTAGAGAGAAGGCGTCTCAGGTTAGAAGATCGGGGTCTCTGACCTTAGCAGATTAGTAAAGGTATTAGGTAAGATAGAAGGCAGTAATTTAACAGTGTTTTACCTGTCTTGAAGCTGCTATATGATAGGAGTTTAGGAGCTCACGAAGGTCCTAGATAAAAGGCATGGCCAATATCTTAGGTGCAGCATTTGTGATATAGGATTCCAGCACTTTATGCAACAGATTAGAGGGAGACAGGGCCCAAGGGATTTATGGAGTTGACTTCTTATTACTTCCTGTTGAAATTAGAGCACTGTAGGAAGTAAGATAAAGTCCTTCCTTCTTCTTCATGTCATGCCAGTTGGTCAGGTAATGATCCTTGAGTCAGGGAATAATATTTGTATTTGTGCATCAAGAGGTTGCTATCCAAATGAGTCTATGTGGCATGCTGGACTGTGGTCTGAATGAGTTGAGGTAACAAATGGCCTAGAAAGGGGCCTTTCAATACCATAGTTTCACATCCTATGTTTTAGATAAAGATCCGGGGGTGGGGGGGGGGGGTGCGTGCGCATGCATGTTCTTAGGCATGTACATGCAGAGGCCAGAGTTGACATTCAGTGCCCCTTTGTTACACCACTCCACATTTATTGGTTTGTTTATTCAAAACAGGGTCTTTCTATGTAGCCATAGGTGTCCTCAAACTCACGGAGATCCACCTGCTTCTGCCTCCTGAGTGCTGGCATTTAAAGATGTATGCTACCACATCCAGCTTGAAACTGTTGTTCTTGGCCAGACTTGGTGGTGCACACCTTTAATCCCAGCACTAAGGGAGGCAGAGGCAGGCGGATCTCTGTGAGTTGGAGGACAGCCAGGGCTATTTAGAGAGACCCTGTCTCTATGGGGGAAAAAAAAAAGAAAGAAAGAAAGAAAAAAAAGTAACAAGACCAACAAAGTAAATTGATTAGGAGAAAAATGCTGTTTTTGACTTGCCTGCAAAGTGAATCTTTACTAGTATTAGAAAATAGGATTTGAAGAGCAGTGTACCATCCTGCTTTCCTTCAGGAGCCTGAGATTTTGTCACATCCTAGGCAGACAAGGTGACAATCCAGGGAAGACTCTTTGTCTTTAGTGAGCTTCCTTGTTAGACAACATGTCACAGTGGATGTGCTCTGTGCAGTGCTACTGGGAAAGGTCCCTTGAAAGCTGGCATCTAGCCAGACATGGTGGCGCATGCCTTTAATCCCAGCACTGGGGAAGCAGAGGCAGGCGGATATATCTGAGTTTGAGACCAGCTTTGTCTATAATTTCCAGGCCATCCAGAAGCTATAGTGGGACCCTACCTCAAAAAAAGCACAAAAACAAAAAAACACAACAAAACAAACAAAATGCTTGTGTCTGATTTTCTTTAGACTTGGACTCATGTGCCTTTACCCCTACAGATTTTGTTTGGTGTCTGTCTTTGTAAATCTCAGCCATTAGTAAAACTATGCTGACTTTGTGAGTCCTTCTAGCAAATCATCTGCTGTCTTAGGGAGACTTCTTAGGAGTTCCCAACACAGATGTGCTACATCATTTCTTGACATTAAAAATTGAGTTTATAGTAAGGATTTTTAATTTTAGGTTTTGTAGGAAAGTAAAGATGAAATCTATCTTTCATTTTAGGGAAGTAACTGACGCTCGAGAAGTCCCCAGAAAACCAGCTCCTCGAAATTCCTTAGAAAGTGCTGAGTACATTAAAGTCATAACAGGTTTATTAAATGCAAAAGACTTTCGTGATCGTATTAATGGGATTAAACAACTTTTATCAGATACTGAAAACAACCAAGAGCTTGTCGTTGGCAACATTGTGAAGGTAAGAAATTCAAAGTTAATTTTGTTAAGAATTGTCTGTGTGTGAGTGTGTGTGTGTGTGTGTGTGTGTGTGTGTGTGCGCGCGTGCGTGCGTGCATGTGCGTGAGCGTGCGTGCCCTATTGGCATTTGTAGAATTCAGAGGACAGATATAGGGAGGTAGTTCACTCCTTTCACACATGGGACCCAAGGATCAAATTCAGGTCCTTGACCCCTCAAGATTAATTTTCATTTATAATCTAAATGCAAAAAAAAAAAAGCTTTAATATAGCAAATTACCCAAAACTATGGAGCTTTATTTATGTAACTTAAAAGTGTTAAAAATAAATTTAATGACAGGAATGTATTACATAGGGTTTGCTATGTTAAAAACATGCTGAGCAACTAAAATGTAATAGGTAAGAAAAATAAGAAAATGGTCATGCAGGGGGCTGGAGAGAGAGCTCTGAAGTGCAGAGTGCTTTTTCTTCCAAACGATCTGAGTTGGTTTCCCAGCTCCCACTTCTGGCAGCTCAGAGCTGCCTGTAACTCCAGCACCTCCGGCTTTGAGGGAACCTGTAGTACATGCACATACCCAGCCACAGCCCCAGGTGCAGTCTAAGAAAGAAAAGAAGGCAGTCAGAATTTCTCTGAAACTTCTCACACATTGGTTAAGTTTAGTATTCTGAGAGTTCTCAGCCTGGCTTCAGTAACTATATGTGAGAGAGTCAATACATACTCTAACAAATGAAAATTTACTAGACTTAGCCTTTGCTTTATTACAGATGTTAAAACTTGTTATGTGTTTTAGAACTCAGTATATAAAAAATAAGATTTATACTTACTTATATATTTACATAGTTTTTAATTTATATGGATCTTTAGATAAAGAAACAAAGGACATGGAGATTAATAAACATTGTGGTATGAGAACACAAGTTACTTCTGTTTTACTAGCACTTAGTTCAGTTAATTCTATTAATAATTTATTAATTAGATTCCATTTTAAGTTTGCATAACTACATTAAACTTGACAAGCATACCATAATTGCTTCTTAATTCCAGTGAGTTGTTTTCTAGTATCTGTTAAATAAAAGTAAATCTTTTGGTTAAATTATATTCAACATGAAAAATTAAGAATAAGTAAGTATAAGGAATGATTAGTTAATGGCCTTAGCTTCATAGAGTAGCTCCTTGATACCTTATTTAACATCCATTGTATTATGTGTTGAGATTTATGAATTAAGGAATCCAACGAAACAGGAATAATTAGTAAAGTATCATATTAAAAACTAATAAAACTTTACTCTGAGGAGGCTGGGGATGTAGCTTTTTTGTAGAGTGCTTACCTAACACACACACACAAATGTTAGACTCCTCAGCACCACATAAGCCACAGTGTGGTACATGCTTGTAGTTCCGGGGCATCCTCAGCTACACTGCAGTTCAAAGGCCCGGGGAGTGTGGGAGGACCCCTGAAAAACTCAGGTGCTGGAGATAGAGCTTAATGGTAGAGCACTTACCAAGCACGGAAACATAGGCCTTGGGTTTGATTCTTACTGTAGTTTAAGGGAGGGAGGCGACATTACATCTAATTGTCCTATCAAAATTAAACCAAAATTACATCAGATATCTACAGTAAAATTTCCTTGTCTTCTGTTCTGAATAAAGAGATTTTGGAAACTTTCCCCAAGTTCTTAGCATCAAATGAGGCGGACCTTCATCTTCTAGCTAACCACATGTTAATCATGCTTGGAGTAAGGCAGCCTCCTGTCAAGCCACATTAGTAACCTGTATTTATTAAAACATCTTTCAGGGTGAATTTTTACTACCTATAAACGTTTAAACTTGACAAATCATAAAGTTTCTATTATCTGAGTTAAGTTTAAATAGTGTGTGTGTGTGTCTGTGTGTGTCTGTGTGTGTCTGTGTGTGTCTGTGTGTGTCTGTGTGTGTCTGTGTGTGTGAGGGACAGGGAGAGGGAGAGGGAGAGGGATACGGCCAGGTGTAATGGTGGACGACTTTAATCCCAGCACTCGGAGGCAGAGTCAGGCAGATCTCTGTGATTTCAAGGCCAGCCTGGTCTATAAAGGGAGTTCCAGGACAGCCAGGACTGTGGCATAGGGAAACCCTGTTTTGAAAAACAAACAAACGAATGAATAGTGTGTGTGTGTGTGTGTGTGTGTGTGTGTGTGTGTGTGTGTGTGTGTAGAGTAAAGTAGGAGAAATAAGTGGCAAACAAGGATAATGTAATAGGTATAAGCATTGCTTTACTTTAAATAATTTAATGAATTTCTTTTCAGATCTTTGATGCTTTTAAGTCTCGCCTTCATGATTCTAACAGCAAAGTGAATCTGGTGGCTCTGGAAACAATGCATAAAATGATTCCTTTACTTGGAGACAACTTGTCTCCCATAATCAACATGCTCATCCCAGCAATTGTGGATAACAATCTGAATTCCAAGAATCCAGGCATATATGCTGCCGCCACCAATGTTGTTCATGCACTGAGTCAACATGTAGGTAAGGAATTAGTGATTTTACTTCCATGCTTTCTTAGCCTATGTAGTATTTATATGTTGAAATAAGTCATATTTTTTAACTCCTAGTATATCCTAAACTTTTTCATAAATTATTTTAGTAATGAAATGTTTAAATTGACTGTCTTTTTCATTGAGTTCTAAATTTTTTTACCTCATATTTATGAAATTAAATGGATTATAGATTTAAATGTAAAATATAACTACTGCTTTTGGGACATAACATTCAAACATCTTCAGGACATTAGAACTTAATAAACCTTTAAGAGTCATTCTACAAGCATGATCCATGCATGTCAATAAACTGAACTCAGGGTGGGAAGATTATAAGAGTCAGAGGACCAGGATATCTGCTAGAAATAGTGTCTTCTATCTATGAAAGGGAGTTACTTTACATGAATTTAATATTAACAATATGGGTATGTGCGGAAGGCAGGAACAGTGTTACTACCAGTTGACATGCCAACATAGGTAGGGCAGATCTTACAAGGCCCCACCCTTAGATGAAGAGCTGCAGGCATTGGCTGCTGTAAGAGGCAGAATCCCTCTTCTCCAAGGACAAGCCGCTGATAGGCTGTACAATCCTAAATGGTCAGCCCAAAACACATATGCATATGAGCAGCACTACATGGACTCAGCTGGTTGTTTTGTACATACAATGTATGTAAAATAATGAAGAGGGAGTGAAGAGTTGAGAGGGATTGGAAGGATTATGGATAAGGAGTTAGAGTCGGGAGAGTGTGTGGTGGAAACGATGTAAATATAGTACTCATACATGAAATCCTCAAAAAAAAACTGTATTAAAAAATTTAAATTGTGGTGATGAGATATCTCAGCAAGTAAAGGTGTTTTTTTAACCAGGTATGACAATGTGAGATCTATCCCTGGGACCCACATGATGGAAGGAAAGACCTCCTCCAGCCTTTCCAGAAGCCCCTGGCTGGTCTGGAAATTGCTGTTTGAGGCTGACCCTAAACTCACAGAGATCCGCCTGCCTCTGCCTTCCCAGTGCTGGGATTAAAGGCGTGCGCCACCATGTCTGGCTAGATGCCAGCTTTCAAGGGACCTTTCCCAGTAGCACTGCACAGAGCACATCCACTGTGACATGTTATCTAACAAGGAAGCTCACTAAAGACAAAAGAGTCTTCCCTGGATTGTCATCTTGTCTACCTAGGATGTGACAAAATCCCAGACTCCTGAAGGAAAGCAGTCTTCTATGGAAGTCATTTTATATGTTCAGACAGTTTGGCTTATGACTGGGATTTAATACAAAGACAGATACACAGACAAAATCTTCAGGGTGAACGGTCTAAGTGTGAAGGAACCAGATGCAAGCCAAAAAAAATTTTTTAGATGTCTCATTATGGAATGTGTATACACAAAACTGATTTTTTTAATGTACAAAACATTATATTAAGCAGATAAAGAGAAAAGAGACATCCTGAAACAGAAATCTTAGCAAACTACATAATAGACAAAGAGCTCATATCTAGAATATATAAAGAACTCTCAAAACTCAACCTTGAACAAAAAAAATCCATGTAAAAAAAAGGCATGAAGAAGCATTTCACTGAGGACAACATATACATGGAAAACATGCCCACAAAAGATATTCACCATTACTTTGCCTTAGTGCAGTGCAAAAGCAAATTAAGACACTAATTACTGTATGATATTAGAACAGCTCCATTTTTCCTTTTTAAGTGTGACTGAGGCTAGAAAGATGGCTTACTAGGTAAGAGAGCTTGTTGCTAACCCTGATGATTCCCAGGATCCATGTGGTGGAAGGGGAAGGCTAACTCCCACAAGTTGTTCTCTCACTCCACACTTTACCTGTGGCACACACATGCCTACACACTTACATTCACATAAAGGAAGGAAGTAGAAAGAACCAAATACTCGTGGAGCCCAGAATTGTGCGTGGTTGTTTGGTTGTGTGTTTGTTTGTTTGTTTGTTTGTTTTTTGAGACAGGGTTTCTTTGTGTAGGCTTGACTGTCCTGGAACTAGCTCTGTAGACCAGGCTGGCCTTGAACTCACAGAGATTTGCCTGCCTCTGTTTCCTGAGTGCTGGGGTTAAAGGAGTGGGCCACCACTGCCCGGCTCTTGAGTACATTTCTAATGAAAGTATAAGTAGTACAGGCACTCTAGAAAGAATTTCAAGTTTCTTTTAAAACAAAATATACTTAGTGTAAAACATCACTTAGACCATAGCCAAGTCATAGCATATTCATAGAATACTATTAAGCAATAGAAAGGAGCAGACTTGATACTTGAGTTGATGTGTATGAATCATAGAGGCATGATTCTATTTAAAAAGTTATATTGAGGCCAGGCGGCGGTAGCGCATGCCTTTAATCCCAGCACTCGGGAGGCAGAGCCAGGTGGATCTCTGTGAGTTCAAGGCCAGCCTGGGCTACCAAGTGAGTTCCAGGAAAGGCGCAAAGCTACACAGAGAAACCCTGTCTCGAAAAACAAAACAAAACAAAAAACAACAACAACAACAAAAAAAGTTATATTGAAGTCATACTCTATTCTGTTTGATTTATTCATATTTTCAAAAGGACAAAAATCACTAAGGTGATGAACATTCTAGTTGTGTGCATTGATGAGAGATAGGGAAGCAAGTATTGGTATTTTTATGATTTACATCTTAAGTGTACAGCAGAGCCCCCCTTTTTGAAGACAAGTTCTCTCTCCACGGCACTGATTGAAGGTTTTAGAAACTTTAGAAGGCAGAACCCTGAAGACCCACCCTTGAAGGGAATGTTAGGCCTCAGCCTGTCCTGTCTCTTCCCTTCCTGGATTCCATGAGGTGAGCTGTTTACACACTGTACGCCTCCTTCATGATGTCCTGTGCTCCCATAGTCCCTAAGTGAGCATGGACTCAACTATCATGAGCCCAAAGCAATGGGCTTTAATCCCATTCACGATTGTGTTCTGTCCCTACAGAAGGGAGGAGTTAGCAAGATGTCTATGGGGAAGGAGCCCGTCTGTATCTTATTTGCTGTATGACTCAGAGTGTGTGAAGAAATGGAATCGAGCTGTGTACATTCATCCCTTATTTTGATTTTTTTTTTTTTTTTTTTTTTGTGTGTGTTTTGAGACAGGGTTTCTCTGTATAGCTCTGGCTGTATTGGAACTCACTCTGTAGACCGGGCTAGCCTCAAACTCAAGGATCTGCCTGCTCCTACCTCCTGGGATTAAAGGTGTGCCCCACCACCACCTGGCTTGATACTTTCCTATAATTACGTAAGATGTAGCCTTTCAATGTAAAAGACTTGTCAGTACTATCTTACAACTTCCTGTGAATCTTTTGAAGTTTGGAGGAAAAAAGGAAAGGGGGAGATTATATAATTATAATAAAAATATTTGGGCTGGAGAGATGGCTCAGAGGTTAAGAGCACTGCTTGTTCTTCCAAAGGTCCTGAGTTCAATTCCCAGCAACCACATGGTGGCTCACAACCATCTGTAATGGGATCTGGTTCCCTCTTCTGGCCTGCAGGGATATGTGCAGACAGAACACTGTATACATAATAAATAAATAAATCTTTAAAAAAAATATTTTTCTAAAAAAAATTAAATGTAAAAACCACTTCTCCATAAAAACCATTTTTGTTGTTGTTGTTTTATAATAAAGTCATTTGAGAATAAGATGCCCAGGAGTTCAACAGTGCTTTGTGTTCTATTCCGTGTGGTAGTTTCTTAATGCTTTATGCATATTTTTATTTCATCTTTGCCTCAAGAGTGTTACTCTGACAGTTACAGAAAACTATTAAGTAGGGATTAAGTATATGGACTTCTTAAGTTAGTACATCTACTTTGTAGAAATTATTTCTTTTTCCTATTAATGCTGTTTAATCAAAATTATTGAGAGCTCATTCTTAGACATGTCTCTTTTCTATTTTAGACAATTACTTACTTCTACAACCATTTTGCACAAAAGCTCAGTTTCTAAATGGAAAAGCAAAACAAGATATGACAGAAAAACTTGCTGGTAAATAGTTTCAAGTAATAATTTCTGAAGTAATGTACTTTTATTACAAATTTTTATAGGGATGCATTCATTGTACCCAATGTAGAGTTTATGGACAGACATTTGCATGCAAGTATATTATCTACATTGACCATATGTCACTTCCCCCTTCCTCCCCTGGCTCCTTCCCATTGTTCCCATTCAGTCTCCCAGGCCAGGCTTTCTTCTACTTTCATGGCCTATGTGCATAAGCATTTGGGGTATCTACATGAAATTTATGACCCACAAATGAGGGAAAGCCTGCAACATTTGGCTTTCTGAGTGTGATTTATTTTGCTGAAAATGATGATCACCAGTTATGTCCATTTTCCTGCAAATGATATTAAGGATAAACTGATGAGTATTTCCATTTTTTTACTACAGCTGACAATTCAGTCTGTACAGAATAGAAATAAATTGTATTAGTAGTCTACAAAAGAACATTTTAAGGCTACAAAATAGTCTTTAAAACAATTCTAGGACTGAGGGTGTAGCTCTATAATAGATTGCTTGCTTAGCACTCTGAAACACCCAGCACTGTGCCCATTGATGCCCAGCACTGTGGAGAGGGGAGAGGAAGATGGAGAATTCTGTCCTTTGTTAAATGGGCATTAGAGCCGATGTGGATGCTCACGGAAGAATGATAGTTCAGTGTTTTGTTTGATGAACAGTCCATGAATTGAGCTCTGTAAATTGTATGTAACTGCATTTGGAAAATATTGAGGTTTACTGTAGGTTGATGTTTCTCTTTAGCATTTTTCCCCTGACTTGTTGTTTTATGTATATGGATGGCACTGTGACACCTGAAGATCCAGTCTTTGCAAGTTTTGCCTAGTTTTGTTTGTTTGTCTTTAAGGCCTAACTTCTTAGGGTTTCTGCCCAGGGCAGAGTCCATATTTGGGTTACTTGCTATTTACCAGACCCTGAGTTGACTTTGGGGAAGCTGACTGTTGCCCATGTTCTGTGTTCCAGATATTGTCATGGAGCTTTATCAACGGAAGCCTCATGCCACGGAACAGAAAGTGCTGGTGGTTTTGTGGCACCTCTTAGGGAATATGACACACAGCGGCTCCCTGCCTGGAGCTGGCGGAAACATACGGACAGCCACAGCTAAATTGTCCAAAGCACTTTTTGCACAGATGGGTCAGAATTTATTAAACCAGGCTGCATCTCAACCACCACATATCAAAAAAAATTTAGAGGAATTGCTCGATATGACAGTTTTAAATGAATTATGAGTTTTTGATGAAATAGTTATGATGAACAATTTACATGATAACAAATGAAATCTTTTTAAAGCTATATTTTGCATTTTGAGTGCCTGCATTTCATGTCCAGTAAATTAAGTCAGTGGCCTACCTGTGAGTACAGATCTGTCCTTCTAGCCATCACATGAAAACCTGAAATAATTAATATAAACTAATAGTCATGAAATCTGTGGCGCCTGGGATGAACTAAATTTTAAACGTTTTTGAGACAAATTCTGCTCATTTGCACTATTCTATAGAAACTGCAATTTGTTGCCCCATATGTACAATTAGATTTGTAATTAAAAATATACTTTTTATTATGTAATCATGTTCTGCTATGTCTCATTACTCTGCCTTGTTTTATGAAATGGAAGAAAAGTCATTTAACTATGTTATCACAAAATAAGTTTTGTGTGCTCTTTGTGAATAACATGTTTCTGAATCAGTCTGCTAATATGATTATGCAGTATTAGCTTGCTATTGCTGCTGTGTTACTATGGTATATTTGCTGAACTTTTGGGTTTAATCATCTGCACAATTGTGAAATTTAACAAGTTATGATAAAGCATGATGACCAAAGCTTAGAAAACATTAAACATTTGAATGCACGTTTAAGAAACGTGTTGAATGTAACTTTATTATTTTTGTGTGCAAACACTAAGTTTTTAATTTCTGTATGTCTGTCCATTTATAAAGGTGTTATTTTGCTGCCCAGTTGTGTAATTCTCAAAAATAGTGCCAGGTCTTCTATAGTTTTTCTCAGAATTCTTGGGCTTACAAGTACTGTATGCATCTTAAAGAAGAAAAGGAATGTTATAAAATAAAAGGATTTATTTCTGTAGATGTGTGACAGGTGTCCTATTTTTCTAACTCTCATATATGTTAAAATGAAAACAATGGGGGCCGGGCGGTGGAGGCACACACCTTTAATCGCAGCACTCTGGAGGCAGAGGCAGGCGCATCTCTGTGAGTTTGAGGCCAGCCTGGGCTATCGCGCAAGATCCAGGACAGCCAGGGCTGTTACAGAGAAACCCTCTCAAAAAACCAAAAGAAAAAAACAAAAAAAATAAAAAATAACAACAGTGTTTTAGTACTGACTTGTTGTTTTATTTCATCTGCCCTATCACTAGTAAGAGTAGACAAAAATAAATTCAAAAAAATGTTTTAGTACTGACTTGTTTTATTTCATCTGCCCTATTACTAGTAAGAGTAGACCCAAATTATCATTCTCAAATTACAAGAAATTAACTACATGACACTGAGTGAGTCTACGCTCCTTTCCTGGAGCCTTTTCCTTTCTAAGAACTAGGCTAGATGCATTCTAAGGTCTTATCTTGTTCTAAAATTCTGATTCTCTGGTTGTCTTCTTTTACTTCGTGTCAGTGAGTTTCCAATCTATTTGTGTGCCTCTGGGGAGGGGGTGTGCTCTGGCAAGAACCCAGGATCTTGCAGATGGTACGTATGCACTCTACAGCCCTCACACTACTCTACAGCTGCTGTTTGCCAGTCTCTGAAGTAGTGCTGTTGTGTGCTGTAACTTTTGAGGAAACAAGCAGAAGAATGGATTTTGAAGCTATTTGAAGGTAAACGAAAGGACAGTGAAGACTGTTGCTGTTTGTTTTTTACTTTGGAGGTGGGGGGAGCGCTGCCACCCAGCTCCCAAATAAATCACACATAGAGGCTTATTCTTAATTATGAATGCCCAGCCTCAGCTTGACTTATTTCCTTAACTTATATTATCCCAGCTACCTTTTGCCTCTGGGCTTTTCTCATTCTTTTACTTCTGTAAATCTTGCTCTTACTCGGCGCCTTGCTGTGTAGCTGGGTGGCTTGCCCCTGGAGTTCTCCTCCTTCTCTGGCTGCTAGCTCTCCTCACTTCTTCATCTCTTTTTTTTTTTCCTCCTGCCAGATCTCTCCTTCTATATAGTCTCTCTTCTTGCCAGCCTCGCCTATCCTTTCTCCTGCCTTGCTATTGGCCAGTTCTTTATTAGACCATCAGGTGTTTTAGGCAGGCACAATAACACAGCTTCACAGAGTTAAACAAATGCAACATAAACAAAAGTAACACATCTTAAAATAATATTCTACAACAGAAGACTTATCATTACCTTATAATTCCATAGACCTTATATTTTCTTTTAGGTAAACTATAGGCCTGTAGCTTAGGTTTGTAAATTATAGACTTTCTGAGTAGGGTCAGAAAATAAATATTTTTAAGGAACTCTGAAGATAAAACTTCTGGATTCAAATTACAGCTTTGGATTAATTCTGTAACTGAGATTATATTCAAATAATTGTAAATTGCATAAGCAAATGGATATTTATTGCCTATATTTATATTTATATATGGAGTACAACCTCATGCTTCCCTATAAGTACATTATAGGATGAGAATGCATGTAATGTTTCTTTGTGGTGAGAACACTTAAAGGCTCTTAAGCAGTTTGCAAGGATACGTTATTATTCATTGAAATTATGATATATAGCAGGTGTACAGAACTTATTCCAAGTGAAACTTGGTATCCTTTAGTACATCCCCCATGAGTCCTGATACCCGCACTTCCTTGAGTTCAACCATTTTAGGTTACACACGAGACCATTTTAGATTATACGTTAGGTTATGTTTGTGTCTGTGCCTGGCTTATTTTACTTAGCATAGTGTTCTCCATTTACACCCAAACTACTGCAAATGACGGTTTCCTTTTATGCCTGAAGAGTGTTCCATTATGTATCATGTTGTCTTGATACACCGAAGGACACTTAAATGGATGTCTTAGTCAAGGTTACTATTGCTGTGATTAAACACCATGACCAAAAGCAAGTTGGGGAGGAAAGGGTTTCTTTGGCTTGCATTTCCATATCATTGGTCATCATGGAAGGAAGTCAGGACAGGAACTCAAGCAGGGCTGGAGGCAGGAACTGAAGCAGAGGCTATGGAGGGGTGCTACTTACTGGCTTATTCACTGTGGTTTGGTCAGCCTGCTTTCTTAAGAACCCAGGACCACCAACCCAGGATGGCATCACCCATAATGAGTTGGGTCCTCCCACATCAATCACTAAGAAAATGCCCTACAGGCTTGTGTACAGACCAATCTTATGGAGGCATTTTCTTAATTGAGGTTCCCTACTTTCAGATGACTTTAGCTTGTGTCAAGTTGACATAAAACTGTTCAGCACAATTGATTTCATGTTTCTTCTATTGTGATTAATTCTGTAATGAATGTGGACATGAAGAAACATCTTTTTATTTTCCTTTTGTTGAAATTATATATTTTTTCTCACATAGTATACTCTGGTTATAGGTTTCCATCCCTGTACTCCCAGCTCCTCCACACTTCCCTCCCATCTGCATCCACCCAATTTCTGTCTCTCATTAGAAAACAAACAGGTTTCTATGTGAAATCCTATTCTATAAGTTAAAAAAAAAAAAAACTATTTGGAAGATCTTAAGTCAGTAATCAGGAGACAATATCCTTCAAGCAAAAGCCTGGGGGGAACAGTGTAGACATTTGGCTTTGGAATCCAGGTTTATTAGGAAAGTAGAAAAAAAGTGATATTTTGTTTGAGAACGTTTTGTTCTAATAAGAGTTCCATATTACTGGCAACTGAGACTCTTCTGAGCCCCTGTCCTCTGCTGTGTAAAACGGTGCAGTAGTATCAATCTCGAAGGCCTAATAGGATTGAAAGAGCTTGTCAAGGGAAGGGCAAAGTATGTGGAGTTAGTTGTCCAAGGCACAGTTATTCCTTTTTATTTTTCTTCCTTGTATCAACACAATGGAAGTTTGACAACTCGTGGGTTCTTTTTTTTTAAGATTTATTTGTGGCTGCATTCCTGCTGAGCTCCTGGCCTGGCTCCAAAGAGCAGCACCTAGCCCTAATCCTTCCTTTGTTTAACCACACCTTTTGTTTCTCTTATAGCCCTATGTGAATGATTGCTGAGAGTCAAGGATCAGAGAGGCTCCCAAGGATCAAAGACCTATGCAAAACTTGGTTCAGGAACCCCGTGGTACCTGAGAAATCAAGTAATTTGCACTTGGCATTTTATCTCTGGGAGCTCCTTTTAGGTTGCTTTAAAGGTATGGAAATTAACTGACTAAACTGTAAATAGAGAGTAATAAAAATGCCCTAGGGGAAGGGATAGTGCTTCAGTCCTTTGAGACTGGACCTCCCTGCAGCCATGAAAGGCTAGATTCATTCTGAAGATGCCTCTGAGTCTTCTTTCCACGGATCCGTTTGAACTCACATACCCATGTAGTGACACACAAGGACATTTATTATTTATTATGTATAATGTGTTCTGCTTGCATGTATGCCTGCATGCCAGAAGAGGGCACCAGATCTCTCTATAGATGGTTGTAAGCCACCATGTGGTTGCTGGAAATTGAACTCAGGGTCTCAGTGCTCTTAACCTCTGAGTCATCTCTCCAGCCCAGAAATGTCTTTTATTGTATCAATGTCAATTTCATTTCCTTTTGCTGTATACCCAACCATAAGTAAATTTTCAGAGCATTGTGTACTAGCTATTTTTAATTTTCTGAAAATTTTCAATTTGTTTTATCATATGCATAATTTAAATTCTCACCAACGAGATAAGCTTTCTTCCTTTGTCTTTGGAGGAAAGAGTGATAACGGGATTGGTATGACAACTCATTGTGGTTTTGTTTGGTTGTCTACTTGTTTGATTTTGAGATAGGATCTAGCCTTGAAGCCATGATCCTTCTGCCAATTCCTCCCTGATGTTGAAATTACAAGTATGAGCCACTTCACCTGACTCTCCATGTGTTTAAAATTCTTTGGTGACTAGTGATGTTGGACATTTTTTTTTCACATGCCTGTTGGCCAATTACTAGTCTTTTTAAAATTACATTTCTTCGTGTGTGTGTGTGTGTGTGTGTGTGTGTGTGTGTGTGTGTGTGTAGCACGAATCTTAAAAGGTCTTATTAATAAAAACAAATCTGGAACCAGATATTGGGGTGAACGCTGAAAGATCAGAGGACAGAACAGGCCACATCTAACCTCACTTCAACTTCTCAGCCGATCCTGTTTCCTCAAACTGGAAGCCTCTGTGTCTTCATGCAAATGAATCTCAGCTGAACTGCTGCTAAAAGCTTAACAAGCTTAACCAGGCTCAAGTTCCTGGTCCTCATGCCTTATATACCTTATATATTTCTGCTTCCTGCCATCACTTCCTGGGATTAAAGGTGTGTGTCATCATGCCTGACTGTTTCCAGTGTGGATTTGAACTCACAGAGATCCAGACGGATCTCTGCCTTCGGAATGTTAAGATTAAAGGTGTGTATGCCACCATTTTTCTAGCCTCTATATCTAGTGGCTGTTCTGTTCTCTGACCCCAGATAAGTTTATTAGGGTGCACAATATTTTGGGGAACATAATATCACCTCGTGTGTGTGTGTGTGTTGTATATGTGTACAAGCACACAAACAACAGCATGTGTATAGAGATCAGAGGACAACTTGCAGGAGCTAGGATTCTCCTTCCATTATGGAAGCTCAAAGAATTGAACTCAGGTTGCCAGGATTAATGGCAAGCATATTACTGACCCATCTTGCCCTCCCATTTATGTTCTTTGACTGTTTGAGTCGTGTGCACATTTTAAAAATAGGGTTCTTTGTTTTCTTGCTAATTGTTTGAATTCCATATCAAAGTTGGAAATTAATCCTTTATTAGCATTATGGTTTGAGAATATTCAACTCATTTCACACATTCTCTCTTTACTCTGTTAATCATTTCCTTTTCTGTGCAGAAGTCTTTTTGGGTGATATTTTATTTGTGCTCAAATGTGATTTTATTTGTATGTTAATAAAGTTGCCTGGAGATCAGAGCTAAGACCAAGCCATTTAGCAGAAGTCCAGCATTGGTGGCACATGCCTTTACTCTGATCACATGGCAGGCAGAATCTCTGTGTGTTCAAGGACACAGCCAAGCGTGGTGACCCGAACCTTTAAACTCAGTATGCACCATAGAGACTTGGAGGTCTGTACAGACAGGCAGTGATGAGGAAGTCATGTAGTTGGGTTTAGAAACAATGAGAAAGCAGAACAGAAAGGCAATAAAAAGATAGGACACAGGAAAAAGGTCTCTCTCTCAGGGGAAGGACGGCAGCAAGTGGTAAGATAAGGTAGTCTTAGCTTTTGGCTACTGCTCAATCTCTGGGCTTTTAACTCTGCATTTGGTCTTATTAAGACCGTTTAGAATTACATCTACAGGGTTTGGCTTGATTTGGTCTGGTCTGGGCACAGGCTCTTGATACCTAGCCCAGACTGGCCTGTAGCTCCTATGTTGCTCATGCTACCCTAGAGTTCATGGTGATCCTTCTGCCTCAAACTCGAGAGGACTGAGATTATGGGTGTATGTGGAAGCTTTTCAGTCTGATGCATGTTTATATATTTTTGTTTTTGATATCTGTGGGTGAGGTCATATTTTAAAAAACCTCCAAGACTTTAAATTTTTTAAAAGATTTTATTTGGGGGCTGGAGAGATGGCTCAGGGGTTAAGAGCACTGCCTGCCCTTCCAGAGGTCCTGAGTTCAATTCCCAGCAACCACATGATGGCTCACAACCATCTATAATGAGATCTGGTGCCCTCTTCTGGCCTGCAGGCATCCTGCAGGTATGCCTACAGGCAGAACACTGTATACATAATAAATAAAAAAATCTTTTTTTTTTTTAAAAAAAGATTTTATTTTATCTGTGTGAGCATTTTGCCTTCATAGATGCCTATACATTGTATGTGTTTGGTGCTTGTGAAGGCCAGAAGAGAACATCAGATCCCCTGGAACTGGAGTTATAGATGGTTGTTAGCCACTATACGGGTACTGGGAGCTGAACCCAGGTCCTTTGCAAGAACAAATGCTCTTAAACCTTTAGCCAGCTCTCCAGCCCCACTTTCATGAGATGTTTCTCATGAAAACTTGGAAATGGCTGAGTTTAGAAAATCATGCTAAGTAAAATAAGTCAGACTGAAAAAGGACAATACTGCATGATCTCACACTGAAGGAAAAACAAAACAAAACAAAACAAAAACCCCAAAGATGTAATAATAGAGAATAAAGCAGACAAGATGAGGTTGGGAGTTAGAAAAACAGTGGTTATAGGGCTGAAAATAGAAATAACAGATACACATCATGAATAAATGTAGGTAGCTAATGTCCAAAAGGAAGACTGTTGTTAATAGTACTATGTTAATAGTCTATTAAAAATTATTTAGGACTCCTGTTGAATGAATATGCTTCAGCTGCTTCTGCCCCATCCATACACAGACACCAAGGAAACCCACGTGAGATCATGGATGTGTTAATTTGCCATAGAACCACTTTACTATCTATGAATCCCATAATATGCTAGAAGAAGAAGGGAGGGTTGTAGATGGAAGTTTCTCCGGTCTTGCCTGGCCCCAAGGTCCCACTTATAAAATAATTATTCAAAGGCTTATATTAATTACAAACTGTATAGCTTATGGCTTCAGCTTCTTGCGAGCTAGCTCTTTCATCTTAAATTAACCCATTCCTATTAATCTATATGTTGCCACATGGCTGTGGCGTTACCGGTCTGCTGGCATCTTACTGCTCCTTCAGCAGCGGCTGGTGTCTCTCCCGACTCTGCCCTTCTTCTCTCTGTATCTCTGATTGGATTTCCCACCTGGCTATAAGCTTTCTTGCCATAGGCCAAACAGCTTTATTCATTATCTGATGGGAGCCACACATATTCACAGCATACAGAAAGACATCCCACAGCACTTCCCCTTTTCTGTCTAATCAAAAATGAAGGTTTTAACTTTAACACAGCAAAATTATATATAACAAAACAGTTATCAAGCAAGAATTACAGTTACAATATCTAGTCTATTTTTGACAAAATTAAAGAAAATATCATCTATCCTATTTTTGTGAGTCTAAAGTTTATATCTAATGTATTTTTATCATGACTAAGGAAAATTATAACTATCTAGTCTGGGGGCCAGATAATCGATAAATCCACAGAAGTCTGGTTAGGGAGTATTAGGGAAATTTATTAGAGTAAATTGAAGAAATACACTCATGAATGCAGAATGCAGGAGACAGCTGAAATCATCCTCTGATCTGACCAGATTGAATCCACCTGGCAGTTCGACCACACCAGGCAGCAAGGAGAAGGGAGAAGGGACTCCCTTACCTTTTAAGAGGTCAGAATGGCAAGAAGCACTGCCTCCTTAAGGGCCCTATAGCCCAAGGTCATGGGCACAGCAAATACCACTACAAGGGTGTCTTCCTGGATGCTAAGATTACAGGACTATGCCACCATAGCTGGGCAGTGTTTGAAAAGCATAAAAAAGAAACCTGGAGCCAGGCAGTGGTGGTGTATGCCTTTAATCCCAATACTCAGGAGGCAGAGGTAGGTGGATCTCTGTGAGTTCGAGGTCAGCCTGGTCTACAGAGTTCCAGGACAGCCAAGGCCACACAGAGAAACCCTGTCTTGAAAAGTCAAAAAAGAAAGAAAGAGGGGAAAAAAAAGAAACTTTGTACTGAATAGACCAGAAAGAACCATTTTGCTCTTTTACCAGTCTAGATCTTAGAAAGAAGTAGATAAAATACCAAAATCAGAATTTGAGAAGTTACTTTTGCAAAGGTGGACTTTAGGAAAACCTGGGGTCTGGAAGGAGCAGCAGCTGATGCGAAGAAAGACACATTCATCAGACCTGAGACCCCTAAACAGAGAAGGAGAAATGAATACCCCACTTGACTCCTCCATGCCATTCAGTGAAGGACAACTGGCTGGATCCAACAGGAGCAAGGGAATTCATTGATACAGTATGTAAGGGTCAGTCTCCAGAGAACAGAGCAGGGTGGCATAGAATTGATCAGGAGGAGGAAATGTATTATGGTAATAAATAACCTCTTTCCTCTTTAGATCTTCTCAGTTTCTACGATCAGTTGACTTTAAACACGGTATTATAGATACCACTAGACTATAAGCCACAGTATTTGGTCTAATACTTTTTTCTTTGTAGTGCTTATAATTAGGATATACAATTTATTTTAAGGTAAACTGTGGCTCAATCTGTTTTTAAAGTCGTTTGTGTGGGTTTTTTTTGTTGTTGTTGCTGCTGCTGTTTTGAGTCTTGTGTAGCCTAGGCTCACCTCAAACTCATGCAGTTGAATATTACCTCAAACTCCTGATTCTTCTGCTGCTCCCCGCCAAGTGTGATTATAGGCATGCACCACGATGCCTGAGTAATTTATGTTTTCAGTGGTGAGGAACACATTTTAGGCTAATCATATGGAGTGTTTTAGATACTTAAGAGCTCTAACACTGTGAATTATTGGGAGTTTGGGGAAAACAGTGAGAAGGTTGGTGTGACTGTTAAATACTGCCCTCTTTTGGCCTCCATAGGAACTGCAAGCCTGTGATCCACATACATACACGCAGGCAAACAGACGTGTAAAATAAATACATCTTAATATAGTGCCCTCTCTTCATTGCTCTTTCAGATGGTAAACACTTAGAAGCTGCTGATTTTTAGAGACTCCAAAACTGCCCAATGAAGAGGCAAAGGGAAAGGTGTGATCATTCAATGGAAATGAAACGCAGAATGTGGGAAGGAGTTGGTTATTTGGGAGCAGAGGCGCAGTCAAGGTAATTTATAGCTTACAGAGTAATAGTCATCTTAAAAACAAAAATTTCTGGCCGGGCAGTGGTGGCGCACGCCTTTAATCCCAGCACTTGGGAGGCAGAGCCAGGCGGATCTCTGTGAGTTTGAGGCCAGCCTGGTCTACAGAGCGAGATCCAGGAAAGGCGCAAAGCTACACAGAGAAACCCTGTCTC
>CABHPP010145422.1:357-31502 GCA_902168425.1 Peromyscus attwateri
CTGGTCTCCCAAGCGAGTTTCAGGAAAGGCGCAAAGCTACACAGAGAGACCCTGTCTCGAAAAACCAAAAAAAAAAAAAAAAAAAAAAAAAAAAAAAAAGAAAAAAAGAAAGAAAAAAGAAATACAATGATGGTAAATAAGGGATTCTGTAAGTCCATGGATGGTGGTTTTAGCAGAAGCATTACATTCAGGAAAGGCAAATTAATAACCAGAATAAATATCTACTCCAGCAAAGACAAAGCATTGTCCATTCCACAGAGGAAATATTTCAATGTAGTCAACCTGCCACCAGGTTGCTGACTGGTAACCTTGGGGAATTGTGCCATATCTGGGGTTCATTGTTGGTCTCTGCTGTTAGCAGATCTAGCACTTAGCAGTAGCTGTAGCCAGGTCAGCCTAGTTGAGTGGCAGCCCACGTTGTTGAGACCAAGCATAACCTCCATCTCTGCCACCATAGCCACCTTGTTCATGGGCTCACTAGGGAATGACAGGGATGGCTGGGGAAAGAGGCTGGTTGCCCACAGAATGGGTCATCCTATCTACTCGATTATTGAGCTCCTTCTCAGGTGAAGTCACTTTTTGATGAGCATTTACATGAGACACAAATATCTTCACATCCTTCACCCATTTAGGGAGATTAATCTACATACTTCTTTCCCAGATGTCTTTCTTATCAATTTTCCAATCCTGCTCTTTCCAAGTCCCTGACCATCCAGTCAATCCATTGGATACAACCCATGAATCAGTGGGCAGTTGCACATCTGGCTGTTTCTCCTTCCAAACAAAATGTATGACCATGTATACTGCCCAAAGATCTTCCCATTGTGAAAATTTCCCTTCACTGTTGTCCTTCAGGGTTGTCCCACTACAGCTGTCCACTTCTGGTTGTATCTGCAAAATGTATAGAACCATCAGTAAACCAGGCCCTAGTCTACTCTTCCTCTGTTAACTGATCATAGGGCACACCCCATGAGGCTATAGATGCATATTTGGAAGCAGATGGCATTGTAAGGGGAGTAGAAACCATAGGCATTTGGGTGACTTCTTCATGTAATTTGCTTGTGCCTTCAGGATCTGCTCAGGCCTAATCATGTATGTACCACTTCCATTTGATAATGGATTGCTACTTTATGGCTTTATACAATAGTTAATATTTAATACCCCACTCTTGATGGGCAGCTCAGTCACATGGCAACTTGGTAGCCCATTGTCAAATTTTTAGTTTCCGCTAAGGCCCCAAAGCAGGCCAAGAGCTGTCTTTCAAAGGAAGAATGGTTGTCCGTAGATGATGATAAAGCTTTGTGCCAAAATCCCAAAGCCAAAGGCTCCAAACAGCATCCCTATCTGCTACCAGCACCTCAAGTACCGTCAGGTCTGCTGGACCATGTGGTCCGAGTGGTAGAGCAGTTTGCACAGCTGCTGAAGAACCCTCTCTTGTTCCAGGCTCTCCTCAAAGCTAGCAGCTTTCCGGATCACCTGGTGTATGGGTCTGGGGAACACAAAGGGAGGAATGTGCTGTCTTCAGAATCCTGATAGGTCCACAAAACATTGTGTTTCTTTCTTGGTGGTGGGAGGGGCCAGGTGCAGTAACTTACCCTTCATCTCAGAAGGAATAGCTCTGTATGCCCCACACCACTGGACTCCTAAGAATTTCACTGAGGTAGAAGGCCCTTGAATTTTGGTTGGATTTATTTCCCATCCTCTGATGTGCACATGTGTCACCAACAAAGTCCAAAGAAGTTGCTACTTCCTGCTCACTTGGTCCAATCGCATAATGTCATCAGTATAGTGAACTCATGTAATATTTTATAAAAGAAACAGATGATTAAGACCTCCTCAAACTAAGTTATGACACAGGGCTGAAAAGTTAATACACCTTCAAGGTAAAACTATGAAGGTATACTGCTGGCCTTGCCAAATTGCTTCTGGTAGGTACTGAGACAAAGGCATTTGCTATATCAATAGCTGCATACCATGTACCAGGAGATGTGTTAATCTGCTGAAGGAGGGACACCACATCTGGTCCAGCGGCTGCAGCTGGAGTCACTATTTGATTGAGTTTTCAGTAGTCAACCATCATTCTCCACGATCCATCTGTCTTTGGCACTGGCCAGATAGAGTTAAAGGGAGATGTGGTGGGAACCACCATCCCTGTATCTGTTGAGTTCTTGATAGTACAACTAATTTCTGCAGTTTCACTAGGGAGGTGATATAATTTTTATTCACTGTTTTCCCTGGCAGAAGCAACTCTTTCCAACCATAATAGACTTTCACTCAACAGGTCAGGGAACCAATGTGAGAATTCTGCCAACTTTTAAGTACATCCATCCCAATTATACATTCTCGGTCTGGGGAAACAACCACAAGATGAATTTGGCGACCCACTGGACTGATTGTGAGTCAGACTTCAGCCAAAACACCATTAATCACCTGACCTCCATAAGCCCCTACTTTAACTGGAGGGCCACAATATTTCTTGATGTCTCCTAAAATCAGCATCAATTTAGAACCAGTATCCAATAGACCCTGGAAACTAGCCCCCTCCCACCCACCCCCCAGTGTACAGTTACCCTTGTAAAAGGTCGTGAGTACCTCTCGAAAAGGACTGGAGAAAGGCTAAACAGCAAAACTGAGGTATTTTATTAAGATAAAATTCCCCCAGGGAAATATCATCCATTCATTCAAGGGGTTCTGGGTCTGCAAACTGGCTCAAGTCTGGAAATGGTTTTATGGGCCAAGATTCCCCTTTGCCACAATCCAATACAACCCTTCTTTCATGTGTTTGGGAATTTTTCCACTTATACAGATTAAACAAAATGCACCAATCTATTTCATTCCTGGAAATGCCATATTTGATTAGCCAGGGACAAAGGTCCAAAGGAGTCATACCACCATAAAAAATCATTTTTCCTGTGCTGCCCATTATGGGTTAGGCCATTATGAACATTTCTATGTCTATGCTGCCTATTATGATAACTATTATCACTTTGCATTTGGTGATTTAGTGAAGTCATTTGGCCCCTGCTACTTTGGGGCCCAATTAAACCCATTGCATTTAATTCATCCAACTGAGCAGCAATGTCTCCAATCTTAAGGTCTTGTACAAAAAAATAGTCGGCAACAAAGCTCGACAAATGGATTAGTCTCATAGGGCTAGTGAAGGGCATGTCTTCTGGGCCTTCCCATTGTGGAGGATTAGGTTTTACACAGGTACCCGCTCTACCATTGTAATTTCCCCGAGCCTTAAAAATCCCTTCGTCAACACTAAGCCAAGGAATATCAGCCACCTCCAACTCCTTTTCTGTAGACCATTTTTTGACAAATGATTGAGCCAACCATTTGAACCTTTGACTTATTTTTTTTGCTGCGTGAGCTTCCTTATTAAACCTGAAATCTCCACTCATTAGGCCCATATCAATAAACTCATCCTGATCCGGTTTTATGTTCCTTTCACTATTATTCCACACTTTTGAAATCCATTCCCACACGTATTCCTCAGACTTCTGCTTGAATGAATTAGCAAACTCATTAAGTTCTTTTGTAGTGCAGCACACTTCCTCACGGACTACACTTTCTGTCTCTCCTCCAGGAGCCTGCTTAGTCTTAAGTCTCATTATTGTTGAGGTGCTGAAGCAACTATTGGTGGGCTCTGAGGGACATCAGTATTATCTTGCCCGGCACCTCCTTCAGAGATAGTTGATGCTGGTTTAGCAGACAACGAGGGGTTAATTTCCTCAGTCAAAGGTAGAAAAGGCATTATTTCAGGGGGTGAGAGTAGGCGTACACCTTCTGCTGAGGGTAGAGGGACTACTTCCTCAGGTGAGACAAACCCTTGAGAATCTAAGGGTTCAGTTTTAAGCTTCAATAGAGTGGTCTGACACATTCCCATCCCAAGTGACAGGATCCCTTTCTTTACCAATTAATGCCCTTACTTTAACTCTTGACATTCTCTGAGTCTGGGACTTGAATTTTCACTTTAATTCAGCCAATCTTATAATGAGGGCTTCATTGATTTTCCACAACTTGAGCTCTGTGGAAACTTAGAAACTTTAGCCTGTTTGTGCACATCTGGAGCTTGTCTATTTATCACTCAGCCCATTGCTGTCTTTCATTGTATTTTTTTTCTTTTTCTTTTTTTTTTTTTTGAGACAGGTTTTTTCTGTGTAGTTTTGGTGCATGGCCTGAATCTTGCTCTGTAGACCAGGCTGGCCTTGAACTCACAGAGATTCACCTGGCTCTGCCTCCCGAGTGCTGGGATTAAAGGCATGTGCCACCGCTGCCCAGCATCACTGTATTCTGAGATACTAGGAGTTGGTTAATTTTTATTGTGGAGCTCATTCTTTTCCTTTGTCAGTTTGTCTAGAGATCCTAGGAGCAACTGACCAGAATCATCACTTTCCTTATTTTTCCACAAATTGTCATAAGTTTTACATACAGAGTCATTAACTCTGTTGCCTCTCACTATTGATGACTCAGAATAATCAAATGCATTTATTTCCTTAAGTTTGTAAAATTGTTCATGCCATGGACTTTCAGTATTCTTTCTCCAAGCTTCTAGGAGAGGCTTCAGTAACTGTAAGTGTTGGCAAATTGAAAATCCTGTTTCATATACTTAAAAAATTCATCCTTATAATTCTGTTGCTCTGAAACCACTTCTAGTACCAAAACCTGTAATAGTCAGGGTTCTCTAGAGGAACAGAACTTGTAAAATGAATGTACATAAAATATTCAATAAATATTCAATATCCAATATATTATATAAAGATATAAAGTATATATATATATATAAGTGGGGATTTATTGAAATGGTTTACAGGCTGTGGTCCAGCTAGTCAACAATGGTTGTCTACCAACAGAAGGTCCAAGAATCCAGTAGCTGTTCAGTCCACAAGACTGAATGTCTCAGGTGGTCTTCAGGATATGTCAGAATCCTGAAGAAGTCATCTCTAATGCCAGTGAAGGAACAGACTTGCCAGTGAGAGTGAGAGCAAGCAGGCAAAGGGATCAAGCTACCTTCTTTCATATTCTCTTTATAGGCTGCCAGCAGAAGGCGTGGCCCAGATAAGGTGCATCTTCCCACCTCAAAAATTTGCATTAAAAGTGGGTCTTCTCACTTCAAATGACATAATTAAGAAAAAACCAAAAACTAAAAGACCTCCCTCACAGGTGTACCCAGTGGCTTGGGTTTTAGTTAATGCCAGATGTAGACAAATTGACAACCAAAAATAGCCATCACACATATCACCCACTAAAAATAAATTTTTCCATACTTAGTTATATCCTTAAGACATGCAACCCAGTGGATATTTTTTGTCTACATTCAAATGGACTTATTCTACCTGATTTTTGTTTTTGCTTTTATTTCACCCAATATTAAGTATTTTCCTGTGTCATTGTGTGTGTGTGTGTGTGTGGCTTTCATTTTCATTGCTCTGAAATATTCTATTTTATGAAGAAACCATAAGTTATTGCCGAGATGACATTTGTGCTTTTTTGTATTTTTAGCTGTTATAAATGGAAGCCTAACTAATGTACACATAATTTTTATTATGAATCGCCAAGAACCTCTTTATGAACTATATCTATGATTGACCTTGCTGTTCAGATGGTAAGTAGCTCTTCAAAAATAGAAATAATACCAAATTGTTTCCTAAGTGATTATACCATATTACACTTCCATTAGGAGTGTGCAAGGATTCCAATTGTTTCACAAGCTTGCCATGCTGCGTAAACCTGAGAGTAGAACTGTTGCTAATCTTGTGAGTGGGGATGCACTTTCTTAATTGGTTTTAACATATTTTCCCAGCAAGCAAGGAGGCAGAACATATTTTCACACAGTTTCTCATTTGTGAGGTGCTTATTAAAACACTTTGTTCATTGGCCTCTTTAGTTCTCTTTTTGTTGGATTATGGCAGTTCTTTTTACTGAAAAAGTTTTTCATACAATATATTCTGACCATGCTTTTCCCTCCCTCAACTCCTCCTAGGACCTCCCCACCTCCCTACCCGCCCAGCTCCATACCCCTTCTTTCTCTCTTATAGCAGTTCTTTGTAGAGTCTGAATATTATTAATTCCCTGAGTTATATGGCTTCAAATATTTTCACCATTTCTGTGGTTTTAGCAATGAACAGACAACCTTAAATTTAATGTAGTCACATTTATCAAACTTTTCTTTTGATAGTCATGCCCCTTAAGTCTGGTTGATATTTTTCTCTTTTCTAGATGTTAGGACATCTCTTGCATTTTCTTCAAAAACATTTCAATTCTGCCTTCTGCAGCTAGACTCTTAGTCTACCTGGAATTGGTTTTATCTGTCACACAAGGTAAAAGCCTTTTTCTTTCTTTCTTTTTCATTTTTTTGCATACATTTTGTGCCGCTATCTCGAATTGTCACAAACTGAATAATTTATAATGAACAGACCTTGATTGGCTCATGGTTCTGGAGTCTCAGAGGTCCAAGATCAACAAGTCTTCATCTTGGGAGAGATTTTTGATATGCTACCACAGAGTAGGAGGTCAAGGGTAGAGAAGGTACCCAATTAGGCCTGAGCTTTCCTTTTTAAAGAAACCAACTCATTCCTTGATAATGGCATGGGTCCATTTGCCAGGCCAATCTCTTAAGGCCCTGCCCCTTAACACTGTTACAGAGGCACTTAAACCTCTGCTCAAGCCTGGGAAGGGAGAGTCAAGCCACATCAATAAAAATGACAAATTGTTCCAGAATGGCAATAAAAATCCATTTTTTCCCTCACAGATCTACAATGATATCTATGTCTTAAACCAGATTTCCATATGTGTGAGGGCCAATTTCTGTTTTTTTTATATATATAATTTGTTCTTTTGGTTAATTTATTATCAAACCAATATTACATTGTAAAAATTAGCTTTATAGAAAGCATTGGTATTGGGTAAAACAAATCCCTTTGATTTTCTTCAAGAATACATTGATTTGTCTTGAGTAGGCATGGCAAAGTAAACAAGCAAACAAAAAATCTGTTGAATTTTATTTGGAGTTTTATTGATCCATAGATCAGTTTGGGGGACATGACACCTTCCAAATACTGACTCTTGAGTTCAGGGAATATGATACATGTTTCATTTTAGTTGGGTATTCTTGTGTACTTTGTAATAATTTGTAAAACACACACACACACACAAACACACACACACACAAATTAATGGAAGACTTACACATCTTTGGTTAAGTGTCTTAGTGATACTGTTGAAAATGGCATCTTTTAAAATGTAAAGCAGGGGCTAGAAAAATGGCTCAGCTATTAAGAATATTGGCTGCTCTTGCAGAGGACCCAGGCTCACTTCCCAGCATCCACATGGTGGCTCACAACCATCTGTAACTCCAGTTCCAGGGGATCCAGCACCCTTGTCTGGCCTCTGTGGGCACTAGGGAAGCACATGGCATACAGACACATATGCAGGCAAAACACTTATGCACATAAAATAAAAATGAATTAAAAATGTAATGAATATTCTAAAGATTGTTTTTGTCTGTAATAGGGAATGCAATTGACTTCTGTAAATTGGCTTTATATTTGACCAAACAACTATATTTTATTTTTAGTTCTAACGGTTTACCTGCAAATTGCTTTGGATTTTAGCATGTGCAAAAAGTGACAGTTCCAGCTTTTCTTATCTAACCATCATGTAAGTTGCTTCTCTTCCTGCCTTCCTGTGCAGGTTTGGATTTTCTTCTGCAGTGTTTTCTTGTGATAGTTATAATAGGAGGCGTGTTATTTGATCTATGGCAAAGGGAAACTTCCAGTGTTTGTGTGTCCTGAGGACTTCTGAGAGTATGCTTTTTTGTTTGTTTTTTTTTTTTTTTTTTTTGAAACAGGGTTTCTCTGTGTAACCCGGGCTGTCCTGGAACCCACTCTGTAGACCAGACCTCGAATGTAGAGATCCACCTGCCTCTGCCTCCTGAGTGCTGGGATTAAAGTCGTGCACCACTACCTGGCTACTATTTTTCTAAAAAAACACAAATGGATATTTATTCATTCATAATTTTCACACATCAAGATAATTGCATTATTTTCCTCCTTTCAATGAGGAGAATTACATTGATCATTTTTCTAACATTGAACTACTATATTGCTACCACACTCTTGGTTGAAACTGGCCTGACTTTTCTTTTGCTAGTCCTTGTCATGGTTTAGAATCATGCAAATTTCTGCCTTATAAAATGGAAAAGAAAGTTATAAAGTAGCCCCTTATTTTTAACTCTCTGAAAGCTTTCCATACCTGTGGAATTATGTTTTGTGGCTGGTAGAACTCACTGGAGAAGCAATCAGGAGCTGGAGTTTTCTTTCACGCAGAAACTTCATATCTTTTGTCCAATTTCTCTAGCAATGACTATGGCATCCCAGTTTGGAAGGGCAATGACACCAGTACAGAACTCCAAACAGACACATGGCAGGCATTTATTCACACACAGGTTTTCAGCCCATGCTTTGCATCACCCCCCCCCCACTCCATAGCTGTTGCTCGACACTTAGATCTGTCTCCTAGTTCTTTGCATCCCCTTCGCATTGTGCCTAATTTCTTGTTGAAGTCCCTCCATTAAGGTTTTGGTTTCAAAGTTGATGGTTTGAATTTCTAGATTTTCATTTTGTTCTTTTTCAAGTGTGTTTACTAATCTTTTTCAAATATAACTTAACTTTCAAACTAATTCATTATTTATCTGATTATATTAAATATTGCTTATTTGCTATTTAAATATGTAAGCTCTGATTCTTCTACTCTTTCAAGTATTGTAGCATGAAACAGTTATTGCTAGTTTTATTATGACAGCTTGCATTGTGGTTTGTTTGTATGATGTGTGTGTTTGTGTATGTGAATGTTGGTGCATGCATGCCATGGAGCCCACGTGGAGATTAGAGAACAACTGTAAGTCTTTGTCTTCCATCTTGTTTGAAACAGGATCTCTTCTCTCCCCTGTCTAGCTAAAGGGACCCTCCAGAGATGAGCCATCACACAAATTTTATTATTTCACAAATTAAACAATACATACGATATCACATCTACATTAGTCTGATATTTGTACTAAAAACAGGCATAGTGAAAGACCATATATATATATATATGAGTCAGTTTATTCTGTGTATTCTAAATGAACAGAATATAGAGACAGAAGGATTAACAATTGCCTAGGGGTAGGAAAGGGACTAATTGGAAATGTTAATGGAACTGAGGGTGTTGTTTTCCTGGATGATGAAAATGTTTTAAAATTAGATTGTGGAAATCATTGCACAACTCCATGAAGTACTTTAGATGGTTAAATTTATTATGCATAAACTATATGCCATGAAAATTTAAACTTTAGCACAATATAAAGAGAAATGATAAAAAGAATCATGCTAATAATTTAAAACTTTCCTTCTTGGGATGGCATTAAATAGCAAACAAAAGCTGTGAGGCCAGCAAGAGAGAGAGCATGTAAGAAATGCTTCATATGTCTTTAACTATTGTCTTGTGCATTTTGAACAAGGAGTCCTACACTTTCACTTCCTTTGGCTCTGTCTCTTCCTTTTAGGTATTAGTGTGTTCCTGAGTTTGACTCTGAACCTTGTGTTCATGCACAGTCATCAGGGAGTCTTATTCAAGTGCCTACATACAGCCACCATGTGTTCCTTTATGACTCCCAAATCCTATCTCTAGCCTAGACCACTCCAGATGGCAATATCCAGCCTCTATGCTTATCCAGTGACATGCTCTTTAAAACAACTGTATGTAAGATCTCTTCTTTCTTACTATCCACCAATAACCAGTGGGAAAACAGGCAAAGGATAGAACAGTTATAGGCAAGGAAAGAATAGAGAATGCTTGATAGCCATGAGAGAGTTTACAAAGCTCCATGAGAGACAGTTGTATCAGTTTGACCAAAGTTGAGACAGTTGTACTGCATGTTGGCGAGCTTGTATGACTCAGATTGAGCTGGTGGAAGAGGGCAGTGGACTGGCCAATATGCACACACCAGCCATTGCACTCCTAGAAATGCAGAGCAAGAAATATCTATATGGAGATGGTTGCTTTGCATTACTGATAGTCATGAAACAACAATATTGTTCAACACAGACACTGGTTAAATTATGACACAAATCATGTAAGAGATAATTACCTCTGGATTGAAATAAAAGAAGATACTGCAGGAGATCGCAGTGTTTGTGAAGGATTCCCGTTAAACATTATAAGGAGCTGGGTGGGGCAGTGCACTCTAACCCCAGCACTCAGACTGAAGCAAGTGGATCATGAGTTCAAGGACTACCTAGGTTATACAGTGAGACCTTGTCTCAAAAGAAATATTGACAGCTTTTTTTGTCTGGTAGAATTATAGGTAGTAATTTTTCCTATATCTCCAACTCTTAGTTCTCTCTTCTGTAAATAAGTATTATTTGGGTATTAGAAAAATATTAAAATATAAAGATATTTTCTAATTTGATAGGCAAACAAATATATTGATTTAATCTTTATTTTGATTACTAGTGAGTTTCAATAATTTTATTTATTGCTTTACAATTTTATTTATTTATTGTTATTATTATTGGTGTGTGTGTTGGGGGTGGGCACATGCATGTGCATGTGAGTGATTAGAGAGGATTGAGTGCTATCCTGTTCTGTAGAGGTCAGAGAATTCTCCCTGCATTATGGGTTCTGGGGATGGAACTCAGGTCATCACATTTGCTCAGCAAGTCCTTTTACTACTTCACTCACCTCCTAACAAAATAAAGCATTAGGTGTTTTCTGGTTAGAAGGGAACTCAGCTGAGTTAAGCGAGACCCTGGTTCTGTAGATAAAGACCAGCAAGTCATGCAGGCTATATGATTTGTTTGTGTTTGAGACAGACCCATGACCCATGTTTGATTCCCCAGGCCATTGAGTTTTCCTGTTCCAGCTTCTTGTCTCTCTCAAATCAGGTCACAAATATACCTTTCTGCAATGTCAGATCTTCAAAGACATCAATTCAGAGATAAGTTTGTGAAGCATGCATACTAATGAAGAGTTTTGTAACTAATTTACAAATAAATGCCAAATTATCCAAGTGTGTGTGTGTGTGTGTGTGTGTGTGTGTGAGAGAGAGAGAGAGAGAGAGAGAGAGAGAGAGAGAGAGAGAATGTGTGTTCATACAACAATTAAATATGTGCAGAGGAAGGATATACTTAGGTTGTATCAGAGGACTTGGGTGTGATTTCTAAGTCCTGGGTCCCTGGGTAAGCTCCTTAAACCTTTCTAAACATTGTCTATAAATGGTCACACACACATTCTTTCCTTTGTGAAGAGGATCCGTGGGTGTATACTCATTTGCTCCTTCAGATCCTGTCTTTTAAAAGATATTTGAGAGGACAGATGTGCATGTCACACCTTTGCTTTCCATGTTGTGGCTTCTCCCATTATGTCAACTCCATGGAAGGTGCGTTGTCAAGCAAGGTGGGATGCAAGAAGCAAGTATAAGTATTTACATGCAACTTGCTTCAGAGAACTTGGGGAGCCCTCCCCACTCCCAGAGTGGGAGAGTTAAGTTCCTACCAGCCTGGGGCCTGGAGTGAAATCTGTCTGTCATAATAATGGGACAGAATAGTCAATTGTCTAGATGAGGCTCATGACGAAAATGTATCTTAGTGAAGATTCGTGGGTGGCACTGACCCACCATTAGCCTGCAAATCTCTTTGTGTGAGGGGTCTTCTTCTTCCTGCCGATGTGGGGCCACCAGTCTGGCCAGCAAAGCTTCCTTGTGTGAGGAAGTGCAGTGTGCATTGGGGTGCACCAGTGTGGGCTATTGCAACCTGGGATGTATTTTCTTCAGTTCTAGGTTTTGTCTGAATTACTTTTTGATTACCTCTTTTCTGATACAACAATCTCCTTTATTCAAGAGAGCATCTCTTCATGGTTTTGTTACTCATAGTCAACTGTGGTCTGGAAGTGCAAAATTCCAGGAATAATTAGTAAGTTTTTAATTACATGTCATTCTGAGCAATGTGATAAAACTTTCTGCTGTCCCGTTCTATCCTGACCAGGACGTGAATCATCTGCTGTTCTGAGTATCCACCGGGTATATGCTTCCCGCCTGTTAGTCACGTAGCAGCTCTACAGATCGTCAGACTGACCAGGGGGGTATCACGGTGCTTGTGTTTACGTAACCGCCATTCAGCCTAACATGTTCACAAGGTCTTCTTTCCTCTCCACATCTCATCACAAGGGTATTGTGTTAACATGAATAATCACAAGAGGGGTAGTGTTATACAATAAGATATTCTGAGAGAAGAAGGAAGAGGAGGAGAGAGAATATTCATATATTTTATTACCGTATATTATCACAAGTGTGTTATGATATCATATCACTGTTAATCTCTGCTTACTTAAATTTGAACTTTATTATAATTAATTTCTGTTTGAGAGAGCACATACACAGTTTCAGTACTGCCTGTAGTTCCAGGGGTTCCTGGGAGGTCTTGGAGCCTGTCCCTTGGAGAAGAGGCATCATCATTCAATACCCTTCCCTAACTCTCACTGAAGATGTTAAGTTGTTCTCTTTCCCACTTGCTTTCTCTCTCTCCCCCAGCCCCCGTGTGTGTGTGTGTATGTGTGTGTGTGTGTATGTGTGTGTGTGTGTGTGTATGTGTGTGTGTGTGTATGTGTGTGTGTATGTGCATGTGCGCGTGCGCGTGCGCGCATGCACGCGCATTCAGGAAGGTTTCTTACATTGTTTCTAGTTTGTGCTTCTTTTAGCATGTTTACATTGGTTTCTGATTTAAATATTGGAGTTTTTCTGGAGTGCCTGGTGACCCTTGACTATCCATATTTTATACAGACGAATTAAAAAATGAGTGAAAATCTCTCATTTGTGGACAGAGTCTGACCACAGGGGAGGCTGTCTTCACGGTCTACTGAGAAACAACAGATTCTTTAGTGAAGGTTAAATGCTCGGTTTGTTTGTTTTTAAAGTCTGTGTACTTTGCTAGGGTGGAACTCTTTCATCTCTTGCCCTAGTAGAGACAATAGATTTAAGCATCCCTCTCAGAATGTGGAGACCTGTTTAGGGAAGAACAGGCTGGAGGCTCACAGCTGAGTTGCTCTGTCTGTTTCAGTAAGACATTGCTCCCATCCTTACTCTCACCAATCAAGAGTCTAGGTGGCCACAAGATGAGTATAAACCAACATGTGTGATGGTGGACAAATGAAATGAGTATTGATGAAGGTATGTTTTGAAACTAAAAATAAGAGTTAATGTAAGTACTTTTTATTAAACAAATTGTTTGTGTGTGCATGCAGGTAGCTATGGGCCCTGTGCATGGCAGTGTGAAGGTCAAGAGGACAACTTTGGGCATTCAAGCCTCTCCTTCTACCGTTCTGGGGACTGAACTTAAATCATCAGGCCTGCATCTGCATGCAGCACTTCTTTAAAAAATTAAATAAAAAATTTAAATTAAAATACAATTACATCATTTTCCCCTTCCTTTCCCTCCCTGTAATTCCCACCCCCATACACCCCCCTTTGCTCCTTCTCAATATCATGGCCTTCTTTGCTAATTGTTACATATATGTATGTCCAACCTTCCCAGTCCTTTCGTGTTACTTGTGTGAATACGACTTCAGGACTGACCATTTGGAAACGGATAATCAATCAGGGGCCCATCCCTGGGAAAAACCCTTTCTTCCACTCTCAGCATGCCTTAGTGACGGCTGTCACCTTTAACTGCTGAGCCCTTTTGCCTGCTCATGTACACACTCTTCCTACTTCAAAAGCTCACCGCCCAAAACACTTGGTTGATAGCCTGTGCATAGTATTTATTAACCCTATCACGCCACTCCAGCCACCATTGGAGCCAGGTGTGCAGAGCTTTAGGTGACACATTGTAAAGGGCCATTGGCAAACTGAAGAAAGGTGGTGAGATTTATGAAGCTTTTAGGACAGAGGTGGCAAACTGTGGGCTTCAGGTCAGATCCAGTCAACTTTGGTGGAACACAGTCACACTTCTATCTTCTCTATGGTAGAGTTCACGCTAGAAATGCAGTTGAGGGGTTGTGACGCCATTGGGAGCCTTCCAAACTTAAACACTTGACCCCTTGACCCTTCATTTAAGAAGAATTTCCAAGCTCTGGTCTAGAAGCTACGTTCTGCGTAACATGTTATGAGTTTAGTTTGAGACCCACAAAAGAAAAGATTAATGATGTAATAGTTCATAAAAAAAATAGCATCTAAGTTGGGTTTCGTACATGCCTATAATACTAGCATTGGGAAGGTTGAGACAGGAGGATTCAGGCAAGGATTATGAATTCAAGATCAGCCGGGGGCTACATAGCAAGAGCCTCTCTTAAAAACAAACAAACAAACAAACAAACAAAAGCCCAGGTCATAGATGTAACTCAGTGGCTAAAGATGCTTGTCACCATGCCTGAGGATCTGTGTTTGATGCCTGAGGCACACGTGATGGAAGGAGAGAACCAAGTTGTCCTCTATCTCCACTAACATGTCCTGGTATGTGCACCCATATATATATATATATATATACACACCAAACACACACACACACACACACACACACACACACACACACACACACACTTTTTAAAAATAAGAAAGAAGTTTCTAATAGCTATTGAGTTTTTACATGTGCCTAGCAGTTAAATGTTTGCGCTATTATATTTGACAGTAAATGAGTATCATCTTTCAGATTAGACTGCATGGGGTAGATTAGGTTTATAGCCAAAATGTAGACTAGAGCCCAGGAAGTGTAGACTCTCAGAGCAAGTTTGTTGAAGTAAATGGTAGGGGTTGTCACGTAAAAAGAGGTGAAAGCCCTTTCCTAGAAATACAAATATAAGTTTCAGGGAAGCTGATTTCAAGCCATCAAAGAGAGCTTCCCCCAGGTTTCATCAGCTCCCCAGACTATGGCGCTATTGGCAGAAACTGAACCCCACCCCTCTTGTCTTCTTCCCCTCTTTTACTTCCTGCTGTGGTGGGAGGATTTCCTCTGCCCTGTGCTCCCGTGGTGATGTGCTGTGTCACCCCAGGCCCCAAAACAATGAGCTGACTGACTGTGGACTGTGAGTCAAAACAAACCTTCCCTTCCTTCATGCTGTTTTCTTAGGTGTTTGTCACAGTACTATAAAGTTGGCCGATACAGATGTCTATAGCCCTGAAGAGGTTCATGAAAGCTTGCTGCCCATCTAGAAATTACTAATACGTGAGTTTCATGCAGGATGGGCTAAAGGCAGTTATGGCTTCCAGAATTCTATTACTCAAATAAGGAATGAGAAACTCAGAGTTTAGAGGTCTCCTTCCACCGTATGCTGCTTCCCTTAGAGTCTCCAAAGAGGAGGCATGAGAAGGTTGGTGTCGTGGAAAAACTTCCTCAGCGAGGATCAGGAGAATTTGGGTCATAATTCCACTTCTGTAACCAGTTTAACACGTGAGTGCAGCAAGCATTTAATCTCCCAGGGCCTAAGTGTCCTCCAGTGGTGGGGTGGTATTAGAATAGCTTTAAATTCCCTTGTGGTTCTAAAATAATTTTATCCTGTGATCAGTAAGGCCCCTCCCATTGAAAGAATAGACTAGTTCAAGCAAGACATTGCCTTGTGATGAGTTGCCTGAATTCTAGGGGTTTGCTTTTTAAAATATTTTGCCTCCTCTTGACCCCATCTCAGTCTCAGTCACTCACTTGGCTTTCTGGGGCCTCCTACTTGGGAAATTAAGTTAAACCAGGCTGTGTTTTTAGCCTTTCTTTAACAGGTTCGTTGTTAAAATGCTTCCCCAGAGGAGATGTAAGAAATGTATAGTCTTTCTCCTAAGATACAAATGACAATCTGAGGCATGACTCTGCCAAAATTCACTCTGGGAAACCAATGAGTTTATTGGGCTTTCTCATAGAAGGTAGGTAAGGGGGATACTTACATAGGTGTGGGTACTCCCTTACCCTAGCTACACTTAGAAAGGCTTTATCCAACAGGGATAAGGACTTTTCAGTAGCCACATAAATGGAGCCCCCACCAGTAGTATCCCTAACCCCTCTATACTCTCTCTCATCCATCTATCCATTCATCCATCCATCCATACATACATACATACATACATACATACATACACACACTTACCTATATATCTATATATACACTCTAGCCCCTCCCTCTCTAAGGCCACATGCACTTAATACGGCAGAATTGCTTACAGAAGGTGGTAGATTGCTGGTGGATATTCAGGTGTGTGTGGGGGTGTCTTGTGACCCTTCCCATCCCTCCTGAATAGGTGTAAACAGTCAATAAGCCCAGCTGGCGTGGTTCTTTTGCAAGAGGGGCAGCTGAGCTCCTCAACACAGTGATGGCTGCTTGGCTTGGAGGACAGTCTCTAACAACAATGTTGAAGGCAAACTCATTCCTGCTGAATTTCTTCTCACCTTAGATCTGCTCCACTCCCGGGAGGTGGGGTTTTAACAATGGCAGTGTGAAGGCAATGGGCTTCCTTCACTTAGTGAACATGGAGAACACGTGTTTCTCATGGGGGAACATTTTATTCTTGGTGAAAGCATTTCAGCTCTCAGAATGACACATTTATCCATTTTTCTATCGAGGGTCTTTAAGGAAGTTATTTTCTAAAATGATGGCAAAAATTTAACTTTAAGAGACCCCTCATGTGGCAGCATATTTTGTGTCCCATTCATGTAGTTATCAAACTGCTTTTGCCCAAAGTATACTGTCTTGAAATTTTCATTTGAACTCATTTAGTTGACTATCAACAGTTGCCTGTGTTCCACACTATATTTGGCCACATATCTCATACTAATTCTGAGCAGCCCTAAAAACTGCTGTGTCATACTAAGAACTCCTTTTAGTCCAAGGCATGCCAGTGTGTGTTGCCAACTTCCAACTGCTTTTCATCCCAAAGATTAACAAGGCCGCCACATGGTGTTCTTTCTTACAAAACGTTATTGCCTGCATTATAGTGAGGACCTGAGGTAGTGACATTAATCCCAAATGGGCAGGATGGTACTCTTAATTCTGTCCTGGTGGAAAGCAACTTGAGCCCTCTGCCTAAGCCTTTTATTTTAGGAATGCCATTCTCCATCATCATTTCTATTAGGAATCTTAGTCAGTTGTTAGGAATTTTTCTTCTCTCCTGAAAGATAACATCCTTTCTTTTTACTTTGAGATACCCTGAATTCACATCCTCGGTGAATAATCTCCAGCATTGATTTAGTTGCTGACTATCCTCCCTAGTCATGTTTTAATTATTCATTAGGAAGCCATAGGAGTTCCAGCTAAAAATGGAGTCTGGCTAGCAGCCCCCCATGAAGTGTTCTCAACTTTCCTCTAAAATGACTATTGAGACAGAGGGCGAAAATTGGTACTTTAAAAGCAAAACCAAAAACAATGGCCAACATAATTTCAAAAGGAAGAAACTACGCAATTACCAAGAGCAAGGCTGAGACATGTCCTTTGTTTTTCTCTGTGACACACTGGCCCCTTACTGTGTGGCACAGAATCCACTCAAAATGAGGAGGGAAGGTTCAGGTCCTCACCATTCTACCCATCTTCAGACTTGAGATTCAAGTCTAGCACTAATGAGAATGTGGGTGTGTGGACCCACATGGATTGATTTGTGAGGCTGAGAATACTGTCATCTTACTCTATATCCGGAAAGACAAAAAAATTAAATCAGAAAAAGACTCAGACGGTAGGCCAGGTTCGGCCACCAGGAGTACTGGTCAACCCTCACACTCTCAGAGGAGGATTTCTTGCAGGTAAAGCTCTTCAGTTGGATTGGAAATGAAAACAAAAATAAGACAGTGAGAAACTGTGGTGACAACACATGCTGGGAATTGCGGATTTTTATGTGCATTGCAGATTCACAGCATCAGGAAATCAGTGTCTGTGGGGCATGATGGGACTTCTCCAGAAGAGATGTATAGTATAGAAAGCAGCCCTGGACCAGATGCTATGCACACCAATGCACAGCATAGAGCCAAGGGAACCGCAGCTCTACCAAAGGAGTTCTGGCATGGTTTGACTTCCCCTGTGGAAGGCAAAAGAGAGAGTATATATATGGATGACTGGTTCCCCTGAAGAAAATACTGAAACAAATGGGAGAAACACAATAATTAAAGAAGTAACAGGAAAAAAATTCATGAACAGAAGTAAGACCCAGATTGAAAAAAATCATTGTGTTCCAGACAAATCAATGAACAAAGGCACACATGATGATGTATCCTGGCAACGGTTTTAATTCACAGCCATAAGAAAAATCTTTTATAAGTATTTAAGCAAAAGAAACGGAGTACCTAAAAATATATCAAAAATCTGGCTGTTCTCTGGCTTTTACTCTAAATGCTTAAATTTAGAAGAAAGTGATGCATTGTATGCAAAGTTTTGGGAATTGAAGTTGTAAGTTACTGCTTTTATACCCAGCCTTGTCGTCTTTAAGTGGAGAAATGACAGAAGATTATCTCAGACACACAAGAACTCAGCAATGAGCACCTCCTTGAAAACGATGTCCTGAGAGGAAAGCAATGAACGGGAGACTTTGGGTTCTGCATAGATTATCCTCAGAGTTGAACCAACCAAAACAGGGATGTAGCCAAATCTATGTCTAGAAAAATTTCTGTCTTAAAATCCTTAATCTAGAGAAAAATCTTTTTTGAAAACTAACATGAAAAAACCCCCCACACAATTAGGAAAAACATGAAAAGAAAAAGATCTAAATTATCTTGTAAGAAAGAATCATCATACAATAAAAAAGAAGATATGAAGATAGAAAATAAGATGAAAGAGTAAGTTGTAGTTACTAGAGTTCAGATAAACTGCATTTTAAAAATATTTACTTTTATTTAATGTTTATGAGTGTTTTGCGTGTTTGTGTGTGCCCCTGTGCACATGCACACACCACATGTACCCACAGAGGCTAGAAGAGGACATCAGATCCCCAGGACCTGGAGTAACAGACGGTTGTGAGCTACCATGTGTATGCTGGTACTGAGCCTGCGTTCTCTGGAAAAGCAGCCAGTGCTCTTAACCCCTGAGCCATCTCTCTGGCCACAATAAGATACATTTTACAAGATGAAAATTCTTGAGTTTTTAAAAACAATATGAAACTATATTCTGTTTGTAGGAAATATTTCTAAAGTGATATAAGGAGTTTAAAACAAAAAATAATAATTTTATTTTAATAAGGGATGTAATTCCAAATATACTTAAGCAGATCAAATAATATTCATTTGAGGCATGTGGTATAAAGTTGCTCAATATTAAATTAAAATTGGTTATTTATTATGTTGAGAGCTTTATTAAGAAACTCATTCTAGTTTCCATTCATGTATATAATATTATTTAACTTTTATTCATTTTTATTTTTAAATTTTTATTTAAATATATACTTATATGTTTATTCTTTGTATTTTGCTACCTCTGTTTGGATATTTTAGACTTTTTAAAGTATTAGCTATAGCTTTACATAAATGTATCATTAACTATTTGGTAGTTTTGTGTTTTGCTTCACTGTTTGAGATAAAAGATTGCTATGCAGTCCTGCCTGGCTTGGAACTTGCTGTGTAGATCAATCTGGTTCTTGAACTCACAAAAATCCACTTGCCTCAGCCTCATGAATGTCATCATTAACTGTGAAAGAATAATTGTTACAGACATGCATAGCAGAAATTTTATAAATTGCATTCTGACTACAACATATAAAAATAGAAATTAACAATTGAATCTTGCGTTAAACAAGGAATTATGAGAATGCCTTTAGGCAACACACTTCTTGACCAGTACCTCCAAATCTTCTAAACTCAGCCCTTTATAATTATAAAAATTCAGTTAAGGATTACTTGGAAATAATTTATATTGAGGTATGCTATGCATGCAATAAAGTATCAAGTGGAATTTGATGCATTTTAACAACATATGAATTTGAAGTATAGATTTAACTTTATTAAACATGGACATACTATCATATTCAAAATCAGTTGGTAAATTACACCAGCTGTGATGAGAATTTTAGCTGCTTCATGTCTTTGCCAACATTTGCCATTTGCTTTAAAGTGCTTTTTTTTTTTTCATTCTAATGAGTAAGATACAGTATCCCATCATGGATTACATTTACATTTCCCCCAAAGACTAATGAGATTGGGCACTTTTCCATGTGCTTATTAGCTGTTCATATACCAAGTCTCAATGTTTATTTATTTAATTTCTGATTTATAGAATGATGTGTGTGTATTGTAAATACTTTCAGATGTGTGTTATAAATGCTGTTTCCCTGTCTATAGCTTATCTTTTCATTTAATGATACCTTTTGATAATCAGAAATTTTGTTTAGATTAAGTCGTTTAGTGATATTATATAATTAGTGCTTTGCTTTTCTGCATGTGTTATCGTGTGTGTATACATGTTTATGTATTCATGCGTGTATGTACATGCATATGGAGGACAGGATTGATATTGGATGCCTCTATCAATCACTTCCCACCTTATCTCTTGAAGCAGGGTTGTAGCTAGAGTTTTTCTGGTCCTGCCTGGCCCACAGTCAGGACAAATCTCTCTAACCCGCCAGTCCCGCAGCAGCTCAGACCCAACCAAGTAAACACAGAGACTTATATTGCTTACAAACTGTATGGCCGTGGCAGGCTTCTTGCTAACTGTTCTTATATCTTAAATTAATCCATTTCTATAAATCTATACCTTGCCACATGGCTCATGGCTTACCGGCATCTTCACATGCTGCTTGTCATGGCTGCGGCTGGCAGTGTCTCCTTCCGCCCTCCTGTTCTCTTAATTCTCCTCTCTGTTAGTCCCGCCTATACTTCCTGCCTAGCCACTGGCCAATCAGTGTTTTATTTATTGACCCATCAGAACAATTTGATGTACAGACCATCCCACAGCACAGGGTCTCTCACTGAACCTGACTAGCTAGCTGCAGGGATGCCCCTGTCTCCTCCTCCCAGCACTAGGATTGCAGGTATGTACCTCCATGGCTGCTTCTTATGTGGGTGCTAGGGACCCAGTCTCGGGCCCGTCTGCTTGCACAGCAAGTACATTGCTAACTGAGTCAACTCAGTTACTGCTTTTTTTTTGCCTATGCCAAAGTTATGAAAATATTCTCCTATGATTTATTCTAGAAGTTATAAAAATGTTTGACATTGGGAATATTATATCATTTGTGTGGAATTTTGCTTTGTGTGGTGTAGGATTTGAAATTCAATGTGTTTATCACAGTTATCTAGTTTCCATTATTCCACTCATTGCCAAGAGTTTTCTTCCCCCAGTGATCTGCCTGGGCATTATTGCTGTAGTTGGCCATAGTAGGTCTCTTTGTGGATGCCATTTGATTCATTTTTTTTTTAACCTTATGACAATTTCTTGCTAGGTAGATCATATTGGCCTTGAACTTCCAACAGTTCTCCTGCTTCAGCCCAAGTGCTTGAGAGTACAGGTGTGTGCCACCACACCCACTCTTACAGTAAGTTTTGACAGCAGCCACTGTGCTTTCTTCTGACTGTGTTCTACTGTTTCAAGACCGTTTCGACTATTTTAGATTGCTGTGGCCTCATATGTTTTAGAATCAGCTTCAGTTCTTGGCCTAAAAAAAATCCACTTGGTTTTACTTGACAGTCTCTAAACTTATATATCAATTTGGAGAGAACTGAAATTTTAATGATGTTGAGGCTTCCAAATAACAAACATGAGCTATATTTGTGTCCTTTATTTCTTCTTTAATTTCTCTTAGGCATATTTTTGGTATTCATGGTAGAGAGAGGTCTACCTTTTGTCAGATGTAGAAGATAACTTTTTGTTAGATATCTTTTTGTTCTTATGATCATGTAAAAACATAATTGGTTTAGTATATTTACTTTGTGTTGTATTTTTGTAAAATATAATTCACCATTAGTTGCTGTATGGAAATGCAACCAGTCTCTGTAAATTACTGAGTATATTGTATATCTTAGTTAGGGTTGTCATTGTTGTGATGAAACACCTCGACCAGAGCAACTTGGGAGGAGAAGGTTTATTTGGCTTACACTTCCATATCACTGTGAATCATTGAAGGGAGTCAGTACAGAAACTCAAACAGGGAAGGAACCTGAAGGAAGGAGTTAATGCAATGGCCACGGATGGGTGCTGCTTACTGGCTTGCTTAGCCTGCTCTCTTGTAGAACCTAAGATCACTTACAATGGACTGGGTCTTCCTGCATCAATTTTTTAATAAAAAAATGCTCTACAGGCTTGCCTGCAGCCTGATCTTATGGAGGCATTTTCTTAATTGAGTTTCCCTCCTCTCAGATGACAATAGCTTGTGTCATTGATGTAAAACTAAGCAGCACACCGTAGCCTTGCTGAAATCAACTTACAGGACTGAAGAGATGACTCTGGACCTCTGAGCACTTGCTGCTCCCCCAGAGGACCTGGGTTTGGTTTCCAGCACCCATATCAGGTGGCTCACAACCACTTGTGACTCCAGCTCCTGGAGATCCAACACCCTCTTTTGGGCTCTGCATGTTTATGAAAAGCATACAAAAGTGCAAGCACTCACATATACACATAAAATAAATAATAAAAAAAACCCAACTTACTATCTCTAATATATTTTTGGGTAGCCTTAGGATTTTCTATACACAATCACCATGACATCTTCAAAAAAGTTAGTTTAGTGTGTATTCATTAACACAACTACATATTACTTTCTTCTACAATAGTGTCCCTCTCTTTTATAGTTTAGGCTCTCTTTACACTTAAAGTCTGGAGACCTTTCTGCATGTAAACTTCTGTAATTACCAATTTTGTATAGCATATGGTGACATACTGTTTTTCATTTTTTTTTCACTTGACCAAAACCATTGTTCATCTTTAGAATTGATGGTTTAATTTGAAAGCATCCCGGAAGGTATTTATTTGCTTTTACTATTGGGACAAATTAATATTTTTCTATCATTGAAGTACACAGCAAGATTAAAACCTCTTTAAAAACTCAGCCATTCCCAGCAAGCTGTTAGATGACATTTCCTGCAGAGCCTATTTCCATTCATCCCAGATAGAGAGGGCAATATCAGATCATAGAAATAATTCTATCCAAGATGAGCTTGATGGTCCAGTAAGTTAATGGGCTTATGCGTAGAAGCATGAGTGAGGGGTCACTTATAGAAGCATGGGTGATTCTTGAGTGGATGTATTATTTTCCCACAACATGGGTAGTAATTCATGAAAAAGTCTATCTTAGCATGAGGGATGCCTTTCAAAAGATATATGACTCAAGCATAACTTTCAGTCACCTCCACCCAAGACTCTCCTCTCCTTCAGTAGTTGTTTCCTGTTTATTCAACCTTGGGGAGGAACCTTTCACAAGTCTTCTGATTCTTATAAGCTTTGAGGTTCTCCTTAATCTTTTATGTGAATTTCATGAACCTTTACTTCCCTCCATTAGGTAATGTTTTAGTCAGGAGAAAACAGCCACACAATATGCTATCTCTTCTTTTGGATCTTACATTCTTTCCACTTCTTCTGTAGTGTTTTGTACAGTGAGTGGTATGGATGTGTGATTAGTTTATTCCATTTGGTGCTGAGCATTGGGCTTCTATGCAAGATCAATAGTAACCTGTTCTAGCCAGTTGACTGGGAATGAGTCTCTGCAATAATCACTACACATTACAAAATGAAATCTCTAATCAAGGCTGACAATAGCAGTAACATATGGCTATAAACACAAATGTTTAGAAGGCAATTTCATAGATACATTGTACCCATTTGATAAAAGTACAATAGCCTATGTTACACTGGGGCCTATAACTACCTTGCCACAGCATTTTGCCTTGACTTGTAGTATAAAACACAAGTTCTTTTATATAAACAGGCCTTAAATACAATAAAAGAGTAGTTGGTTGTACCCTAAACAGTTGTGCCACTATTACACAGTCAGGCACCTCTTGCTTTTCATGCTGATAACAGAACTATTGCTGATCACTCTCCTCTCAAAACCTACATAATACTTTCTGGCACTATGGATGCCAGTCAGTAGGGAAAAACTCAGTCCTAGCTTGATTGCTATGTGTTCAAAGTGATTTCAGTAATAGGGTTTGATCAATACAGTTTGATTCTATCAATACAGTTTGATTCTAGTGTGCAAACCATGGTAGTGGCATGGCATGGCTCCACCAAATGAGTAAGGTGAATATGGTGGCATGGATGGGTGAAACTGCTCCATTTGGCCCTCCCCATAATCCATAGTCATTCTCCATGAGTCATCCAGTCGTCTTATCCTGGGGAACTGCCATGACAGTACTGCACATCTCCTGATTGCTCTGTGCAGCATGGCCCAGGGCCAAGGGGAAATAGGGCCATGCTTATACCTGGCATGTCTACTGCTCAAGCTGGTTCCCTGAGTCCCACAGGATCTGGATTGCCTGCTGAAAGGCCTTGGACCTGGGAAACAATCTCTACTGGAAGTGTGTTCCCTTTGAGTTGATAATTGTGCATGACATACTCTGTGGGAATGACTGCATACCCCAAGACAGGATTAACTTACACCTGAACCACTCTGTTGTTCATGACTTCAGTGAATTGTTTCTCATACTTTAAGGCCTTCCAGAGACTCATAAGCAGTGAATTTGGTTTCTTGTCACCTTTTCCCACTAAGAATTACAGCTTACCACAACTCTTGCCACATTGCTTTTGAATGACCTAGACAGGACTCACTATCTGATTTCCTTGTTTTATTCATTCCCTCCTGAGTGATTTATTACCTTATGAACCCAATTTTTATGTCAGTTTAAGTCATTGTTATTTGACAATCTCTTATAAAGATTGTGTCCTACCATGGGGTACAACAAAGACACTAAAGCCCTATACCAGTCCCCAGATCCCTGCTGAATTAACTCTTTCCTTACTGTTATGTGAACTCAACCTTGACTAGTCCCACACACTGGGCATCAAACACTGTGTCTCACATGCTATATACCTAAATTATACCTGCTTATCTTCTACAGTCTTCTGGTCCTCAATATTTATAGGAACTTCAGCTAGCGAAGAGTCCATAACAGCTCATATGAGCCAGTCCACCAGGTAACTAATTTCTCTTCTTATTGCCTCAATTGTGCTGCCTTTCTCAAGGAGGGATGGAAAGCTATTCAGTTTCTCATCTTACACAGTTCTTAAAGTAACTTATCTTTATTCTTTAAAACTCATGCAGCCCAGAAGCAAAATCTGCACTCATTGTCATCCTTTCCTGTGTTGGGCTATTATTAAGGCCCCAGTCCGCACGCTGAATCATGGCTTTCCCCTTTCCTCCGTATTACAAGTTGAACTTGAGGTGTGTGTTCTACCCCTTCAACTTGGCTCTCTCACTCTGCTCTGCCCAATTCTTCCCAGGGATTCCAAGTGTTTGGATGTCTCACACAGATCAGATCTATGCTCTCTCTGCATTAGGGCCCACCTCCTTCAAGAAATAACAAGCCAACTCACCTCCCCTACCCCGATTTTCTTGACAATTTAGAGGCTAATGTAGAGGTTGTTAGTTTTTGAATTGCATGTCATTTCCCCTAGCATCCACGTTTGTTTGTCTGTCTGTTTGTTTGTTCCTGCTGCAATTTCTCCCTTACATGAGCAGGTTTGCTCCGGGCGTATAGCACAGCCTCAGTTGCGTGTGTCATCACCCGCAAGGGTACCACCTAACTGTCACCACAGCCTGCTTTTGATGTCACCCCATGTGTGGAGCATCACTGGAGCGTGAGTGAGTTGTGACTTACAGGGGCACGGGTGGCTCTTGGGAAGCCACATCACTGACAAGTCACATCTCTGAACAACTTGCAAGTAGCTCCTCTACAGACAACCACCCCAGCAGTTATTTCCTCCTCGTGTGACCTGAGGGAGCCTCAGGAGTAAGTTTCGTCATCCTTCTCAGTCTTTTTTTTTGTGTGTGTGAGAGTTTTGTGAACCTCTCCCTCCCCGAGGGAAGCTTTAACTGGAAGGAAACAGACCCACAAAATAGAAACTCTACTGTCTTTATGAGAAATTTGTCAACTGTATCATCTTATATGGGGTATAAGATCATCTTCACAGACACGAAACATTTATTTTGATATGCTTATAAAACATTATACTTCAGCTCACTCTTTAAATGAAAATATAGAAAGAAATGTAAGCTGGAATTTGACCTTACATTGAACTACCACTGCAAATGGTGTGTTTGGGGTGGCAATTGGAAGAACATCTCAGCCTTCCACGCACAACTCCAATTACACATTCGGTGTCATGTGTTAGTTACGACTATGCCTCAATTTACTTCTCTTATAGGCCATACCAAGATTCTTTGACATCTACTGAAATATTAATTCATACTTCAGAAAAGTCAGAATTGGGAAAATAGTACTAGTGAATTATGAAATGGAAAAATTGTGGAACCACAAACTAAAGAGTTTTCTTCTAAGAACTGGTAAAGATTTGAAAATTTTGAAATTGTATTTAAGGAAATGAAAGGTTAGACAGGAGATTATTAAAATAATAATTGACACATATCATACAAACTTTTTTTTTTTTTTTTTGGTTTTTCGAGACAGGGTTTCTCTGTGTAGCTTTGCACCTTTCCTGGAACTCACTTGGTAGCCCAGGCTGGCCTCGAACTCACAGAGATCCACCTGCCTCTGCCTCCTGAGTGCTGGGATTAAAGGCGTGCGCCACCACCGTCCGGCTCATGTAAACTTTTAAAACATCTGTATAAAATAAATAACTTTCTAGGAAAAGAAATATTAACAAAATTACCTGAAACAGAGAAAGAAAATCAAACCTTCAGTAACCACTAACAAAATGATAAAAATTGACAGCTAACTCCAGACAGGCCTGAAGCTGACAGAATTGCACATAATCTGTTAGCAACCTTCCACGAATGATTAATTTCTATGTATAAACTGCTTCATAATAAACGGTGGTAAACTTCTCAATTTCATAGACTAACATAGCAATAACAGTTGTCATGGGGGTAGATTAGAAAGTCTTAGGAATATTATAATGGATAACCACTGTTTTTATTTAAGAATTTAAAGGAGGTTTTAAAATATAACTGCTGGCAACAGGCAGATGGCTGTTTTGTTTGCTTACATCAAGTTAAGCACTGGGTTTCTTGAAATGTAGAATGAAGTTGAACACATGGTGGGTTGGTGGAGGAATCAGGCTCAATCTTGGTAACTTAAAAAATAATCCATTTTTGTCATAATGAACTTATGTGTCCAGATCATGTATAACTTTATCTTTATATATATATAGGCATGTAAGCGTTTTCTATGTCTCCATATAGAAATGAGCATGTAAGCATCTTGTGTGTATTGCGTGCTCACCTTAACGGTCAAGAAATACTGTATTTAAAACAAACACATGTCTAAAACAGCGTCCAGAATTGAAACCTCTAGATGCTGAACCCACAGTGGGAGGGAGCTTTCTTTATACAAATGCCATTCGCTACCAAGTGTCAGACTCATTCCCTTCTGGGCCATCCTCTCATATGGGTCCAACCTTGCCTCAGCCACCCACCTTGGCAACAATTGTGTTATTTTCCATGTTGGCCCATGATGTCCTTAAATGGTGGCTGTTTTAATTTTTTTTTATCAATGGTAATTTCACTCTTGACTTTTATTATATATTATATTACATATTTTATATATATATATATATAATATATCATGTATATAATTTGGAGGTGCTCCTTTGGAATGAGTACATGGCATTACAAACATAAAATTAAGTTGTAAAGTAGATTGAGTTCCAGCAGGAATCCCTGCAGCAGAAGGGCCCTAAAGCTTCAATTTTACCACCTTCTCAAAACTCAGCCTTGGCCCTCAGCCATGTCAGGAGTCCCCCAGTCTCTCTGAGGTTTCTTACTTCGTTTATGCCCCATCAGCGTTGATTTGAGATGTACAGCTCCAAATCCATCACACAAATGGCTCTGAATAAACTTTGGGTCACAAAACAAAACAAATAGACAGGACAGTAAGAGAGACAGGTTTGTGGAGAAGGGATAGGCTGGTGGGGAGGGAGATAAGGAATAATCGTTATGCATTGTACAAGGGGATGAAATCATCAAAGGACATAACTAATTAAAAACATACTTTAAGGGGCTGTAGGGATGGCTCAGAGGTTAAGGACACTAGCTGCTCTTTCAGAGGACTGGAATTCAATTCCCAGCACCCACAAGGCACCTCACGGTTGTTTATAACTCCAGTTCCAAGGAATCTGGCATCTTCATACAGACATACATGCAGGCAAAACATCAATGCATATAAAATAAAAATAGATAAATCATTTTAGGAACATACTTTAATAAATATTTAGAAACTGTATATGGGAAAAAACAAAACAAAACAAAACAAAATAATCACAAGATTCCAGGTGTGAGGAAGGAAGCCTGATTATGAGCCAGTTGTGGATGCTGGCAACCCGACTCAAGTCCTCTGAAGAGCAGCAAATGCTCTTAACCCAAGTCATCTTTCTAGCCCAAGAAAACCTACTTCTTTTCCCACATTTCTATTTAAGATGTCATTGTGCTTTTACTCCAACTATTAAAGAAATAAAGAGCCCCTCTCATTTCCTAATTGCAACCAGGCTTCTCCTTCACAGCTCCATCAACCCCACTCATGTGAAGTCTTCTAATTTGAATCCTGTGGCTGCTTCTCAGTCCTCATCCTACTAAACATCGGCGTTCAGAAGTCTCTGCTAATATGCTGGCCATCATCTGCCCTTCTGAGCACTGCTCCACAGTGCATGTTTCTGACTCCACTATGGTTTTGTCCCTTAAAGGTGAGTGTCTCTCAGGTTCCTTGTTCAGTCTCCTTTTTTTCAGCTCTTTTGACCTGCTGTCTCCGACCTGCCCGGATGGTTCTGCTCATCTCTGTGGGCATGAGTCGTCATGCCTGTACTTACTGTCTTTACTTGCCAACTACCCCCACCAGATATCTTTGTGTTGACTCTGCAAATACTACGCCATGAATACGTATTTTTCTTTATTTACATCACATCTTATCTTTAAGGGAAACTTGATTTCAACTACAATTTTCTTTTCCTATTGAGATTTTACTTTCAAGGTCAAGCTATAAATTACTTTCTTTAAGCCCTCCTCTCAATCTATGGAACGGAGTCATCACTTGAGATCTTATGTCCTTTTAATTACACTATTTTGATGGATTTCTGCTCTGTTGAGTTCTGTCTGCATCCCTATGATTTGAGAGGTACTTGGAGGCAGAGGCCAGCCTGTTCATTCTCTTCCCTTCACCTCCCTCCCTTCACCTGTTCACCTCTGAACAGAAGCTCTTACAGACAGAGGAGCAGTCAGAAATGGTTCTAATTCTGGCTTCTGAACTGAACTAGAGCAGGAGGTGGGGCTTGGTGCATCGAATAGGTAGTTTTAAAACACATGAAAGGAAGTGCTCTTTGACACAGCAGGGAGTCAACTTGTTACTCATCTAGGTAGAATACAGATGAAAACACATAGAATTTAACCAGATTTAAGTTAAGTTTAGAGAAATGCATAATATGTTACCAGGGGAAAATGGGACACGCCTTACCTTTCAAGTGGAGGCCATGTTTGACAATGGCCACGATTGCTCAGGACCGTCCTGGCTCACACAGGACATCTAGTCACCCACAGATTTGGCAACCACTCAATTATTCTCTTCAATTGAGATCACCAAGCTGGCTAATCCGTGCTTTCCACTTCACTGCAGTCTCTGGAGACACAGACACTTGTCCACACCCAGAATGAATCCGAGCTGAGGTGCAGCACAATTAGTTATTTGTTTCCTGTTACATCTGAACCCTGTGAGATTCAGCCACCTCCTGGGAACCAGCCTTCTGGCAGTGAAGCATGAATAAAACAGAGAAGGTTCCAGCTGGCATCACCTGCTGTGTTTTGCCTTATTTCTCTACACACATTTCTAGACTTCTGAAATCCAGGGGCCTCTCTCAAGAGGATGCATGTCACATGGGCTGGACCTCTGAGACGTTGGTTCTGTTTTTGAAATTTTCATTTTTTGAGCCACAGCTTGGTTTAGGTATTAGACAATAGATTCGGAACCCCAACCTTCAGATTCTGTGCCTGGTTCTGAACACTGGTTACCTTCATATCCAGTAGCCACCTAGATACTATGACTCTTCAGGACCTAAAAATACTTTTGCTTAATAGCCCACCTTTGAAGATTATCTATGCTCTGCCAAGATTTCTGTCTTGTCCTGTAGTACGGCAATTTGAGTTCATTTTTATCGTTTGCTGTTGCTATGGCAGCATTGGTCTTTCCTTTGTGGTACCCCTCTGAGAGTACGTGGAAGGGCCCTTTTTCATTCTCCTGCTGTCTTGGTTCAGACTCTTGGGATACCCTGCTTGTCTCTGAATGCCAGTCAAGGTTGTTACAGTTAAGGGCCTTGGTCCTAGAGACAGACAACTTTAGGATGAAATCCGAGTCCTGCCACCTAAATAGCTGGGTTGCTTTGGATGAGACATATAGTCTTTCTTGCTGTGTCTTAGTTTATCATCTGGTAAACTCTGGGTAACTGTCATATCCATCTCCTTGGGTCATTGGGATGATAGAAGAACACTGTTTGCTCTTACTATTGCATTGTGATCTTTGCTACTCCCAAGACACTCTGTAGAGAGCATTAGTGTAATTTTTGATTGAAAATAGGCTTACTTTATATAATCACTTTTAATGTTGTCAAAACAAACAAACAAAATAGAATAACAAGTCAAGTGAGCCTCTGGTAGGTTGAATGCATTTGAGATGAATTTGAGTAAAGACAAGATCCCCTAAGTGTAGGTAGTCCTCGGAGATGAGACTAAGCAAGTAGATGGCAGATCAACCACTGGGGATCTTAAACACACTGCAAAAAAGCTAGATACCATGATGTAGGCAGAGGAGAATCCTTGAGAAATTCTGGGAAGTTAACCTACTGAAGATATCTGACTTATTTAAAAGAGAAGCCAGCTTGTTTGCCTGGTTGGCCCTGTGTTTCCTCATCCATTATTCAGGTACTTTCTAGGTGCTGAGGTAGATGGTGAGAAATCCTGACAGTTAATGCTATGGTCTATAGGGGAGGAGATACTGTTAAAAGAAGGAGCTCTTTCTTTCTTTTTCCTCCTTCCTTCCTTCCTTCCTTCCTTCCTTCCTTCCTTCCTTCCT
>CABHPP010145422.1:31602-46126 GCA_902168425.1 Peromyscus attwateri
CCCCCCCCCCCCCAACAGATGGAGACCATTACAGAAAACCACTACTGGTCAAAATGCAGAGAACAACTGACCACGCGGTACCCAGACCCAGTTGATAAATTTACAACACAACTCCTGTGTGTAAGGCGTCAGGGAAGAGTGGGTAGAAAGATTGAAAGAGTCAGAGGACCAGGACTTCTGCTGAGAGACTCTTTTATATAGACCATGAAAGCTCACCTGTGAAATCTCAACAATATGGCTGCCTAAATAAGAGCTGAACAATGAAAACACCAGTTGACATGCCAGTGTAGATGGGGAACTCTCACAAGGCTCCATCCCTAGATGAAGAGTTATAAGCAATTAATGACTGCTCAGAAAGAGAAAACCAGTCTTCCTCACAAATGAGCTGTTTGGCTATCCAATCCCAAATGGTTGGTCCTAAAATTATATCTATACAAGTAACACTAAATGGACTCAGCAGGTAGCATTTATATATTTATATGCATGTATAAATGTAACAGTAATAATTAAACAAAAAAGGAAACAATAGAGATAGTGCATGAAAGTGGAAAGATGATTTGGAGATAACAGAAGGAGAGCAGTGGATGGGGGAACAGGATATGATAAGAAAGGGTTAAGATAATTAAATTATACTAAATGCATGAAATTACCTTGTGTAATTAATAAATGTTAATAAAAATTACTAATGAACTCCAAGAAGCTATAACAACACATAGGTAAATGCAGCAGTGTGTGTGTGGAGACCCATTTTCCTGTCCATCTCACCCATCCCACTTCAGCTGGAGGACTGTAGGGTGGGTGGGGAGTGTAGAGTGGGGGGGTTGCTATTACACCTAATTCTTGAAGTAGTACCTGGTAAACTTAAGCCATTTGTTTCTTTTTCTGCTGCCCATTCTCATGTCTTAGGGAGTTTCTTGTTCCTTGAGGGTGATGCCAATATACAGCCTCAGCTAAAACTCACTAGTCCAATCAAACTGGTTTAATCCCTCTTGCCAGGATGTTTCCCTCAAGAACTGTTCTGAAGATGGAGAGCCTAGACAGAAGACAACAATCATGGGTCATCACCTACGGCCATTGAGACTCATTTCCTGTCATTATCAGAGTTGTTTGAGGTCTTTCTGAAGTACATCTTATTTTCCCTGAATGCAAGCAGTGAATTTTTTGCTGATAACCATTCTGTGAGGTTATGGTGTGGAGCGCAGCCATCAGAATAGCAGAGAAATGAGGCAGGAGTCCTGAGCAAAGCAAAAATCCATGCTTTCTTCTCTATCTTCCAGTCACATAGACCAAATCCATCTTGTCAGTGCTCAAGCCAGTTGGAGTTATGTTTGCTGCTACTTAGGATGCAGAGTAACAATAAAAGTGTAATATTTGATTCTGGAGATATGTTATATAGCATGTTCAGGATGCTTAATACAGAGGAATGATCAGGGAAGCAGGGATGTGTGTAGCTAGAGGGGCAATGTAACCTGTAGGAAAGAGCATAGGCTTTGGAGTTGACTGTATTCTAGGTTTATCACTTACTATCTCTCAAGTGGTTTGTTTACTCATCTTTAAGATGGAGGGGAGCGTTGTAAGTAGTTTTTAAGAGTGTGATAGGCTTAATTGAGCCCAGCACCTGTTGGTACATTGTAAAGAATTCTCACTGCTTCACCATGAGTGGGAAGGAAAGGTACTAGGTTCTAGGAATGGAGAGTAAAATACACAAGTCCATAGAATGGACTCCACACCCCCAGTCTTTGAATCTGGTTGGGTTCAGACGTGACTATGAGTGTCTGGAATGGGAAGGAAGAGATGAAAATGGAAGCAAGAGCTGTTTCCATGAGGGAGAATTCCCTGGACGGACTTCTCTCGTGTAGGTATGATTATATGTAAATGCTGCCCATGTACAATGGAAACACGATTTCTTGTATACTATTAGCTAAAAATTGACAAATATCTGCATGTCAGTTCCTTCTATAATCACTTATCAATGTGACCTTGAACCAGGTAACTAATAATGCCTCTATTTCATTCATCTGAGTCTTCCTAAGCATTTATTCTAGTTTCTTTGAACGGGTTTGAGAAATACTCTGACAGGATTTGAGAGCTACAGGGTTCTTATCAGCAATTCTTTTACACAATTCTTATTGTGATGGGTTACTTCTTCAGGCTGTATAATCTAGGACATGTTTATTGTTCCCCGATCTTAATTTTAGAGGAGCACTTTGCTTTGCTTTGTTCCTGAATGCTGGGGCATGATGTACAAAATCAGTGGCTTAAACTTCTCACCTGAGTTTGGACACTGCAGCCTTACCTTTGCAAGAAGGATGCCTACCACCCACCCCTGCCTCCACCTTCTCTCTCTTTTATATTTGGATCACTCTAGCTTCAGCTGCAATGAAAGCAAAATTTAAAAAGCATAAACAACTAAGTCTAAATACTTTTGATTTAATTAAGGTTTGAATAAAATTGGCATTGTCTGATCTAATTTTGAATTGTTCTGTTTTTTTCTTCACTTTGCTGTAAGAATATTGCTTCATTTTTCTCATGCTAATTTATAAGGATTGACTCTCATTATGTGAGTTTGTCTCTCAAACTTTGGTACGAATTGCTTTGCCAAAATCTTAGTACTTTGGAAAAAGAATTTATCTATGTATCTATCTATTATGCATGTATATGTGTGTATGTATATATGTATTATATTACAATCTATGTATATCTCTGTCAGCATCTATCTATCTATCTATCTATCTATCTATCTATCTATCTATCTATCTTAGTGTAATTTATTTTTCTATGGGACACTCAATTCTTTTTTTAAATTATTTTTTATTCATCAATTTATTTTACATCCCATCATCCCCTCGCAGTCCCTCCTCCCCATCTCCCCACTCCCAGTCCCCAACCCCCTCCTCTTCTGTCTCCACCCAGGAAAGGGTAAGTCTCCAATAAATATCAATAAAACATGGCATATCATGTTTACTAATGTAACTAAACACCTCCCCATGTATTAAGGCTTCTCAAGGTGACCCAGTAGGAGGAGTTTGCATCGGGTGTTCTTTTGACCACCAGCTCGCTCCCAAATCATGACATGGAAACTTATTATTAGTTATGAATGCTTGGCTTTAGCCTATGCTTGTTGCACTAGCTCTAATAAATTAACCTGTTTCTCTTCATCGACATTTTGCCTTGGGGCTTTTACCTTTCTTTCATTCTGTATGTCCTACTCCGTGTCTGTCTGTCTGGCCTTGGGCATCTTCCTCTTTCACCCTTGTTCTCTCCCCTCTTTTCTCTCTCCTCCCTAGATTCCTCCTCCTATTTATTCTCTCTGCCCACCAGCCATGCCTATCCCTCTACTGCCTAGCTATTGGCCTTCAGATTCTTATTAGGCCAATCACATGCCTTAGTCAGGCAAAGCAACACATCTTTACATTGTTAAACAAATGCAACACATCTTTAAATAGTTAAAGCTATATTCTACAACCTTTCCCCCTTTTTGTCTAAATAAAAAAGAAAGATTTTAACTTTAATATAGTAAGACTATATACAATAAGAACAATTATCAAGTAAGAATCACATTTACAATATACAGTCCATTTGTATTTGGCAAGTTCAGAGAAAATACTCCATTATTTATTCTAGCTTGATGAGTCCAAAACTCTGTACCTAATTTACCTTCTATCGTAACTAAGGAAAACTAACTATAACTATCTAGTTTTCAACTCCATCAAAGACCTCAGAAGAATATAATATTATCTGAGTAAATAAGAAGTGCAGTGCAAGCCACTTCCAAAACTATAGAAACAACAGAGACATCTGACTGTCTGGACAGTCACCCAAGGTTCCTCTGCAACATTGGGGCATTCATCTTTGACAGACTTTTCTATAAAGCAGGAATTTTGAAGAACTGTCCTGCCTTGTCTTGGCAAAGTTCAGCAATCACTTTCCTTTGTGTCCTGCTTGTCCAGTTTGGACAGCATACTGTCAGCAGTTGAGGCAAGATCAGTTTCTTGCCCAAATGACTAGCTTTTCCACAATGAAGGTAAACTCCATATGGAGGTTCTTTGATGCCCATCATCCTTTTATGAAGTAGATTGGTGCTGCTAGGAGCAGATGGAGACACTCAATTATTGATGTGGATTTTCTTAGTTCCAAGATTTATTTTTGTGTTGAAAGACCAAGATTGCCACAGCCTGCATAAACTTCATACGACTATCATTTTCCAACTAGATGGATGTGTAAGTGGCTGCATTATGTGACCCCTCCTCAATTCACATACCTGATTTGAAGAAAGGGAGTGTGGCCTTTGGATTTAAGATCTATATTTGCAATTTATTTCTATACTCTATTAAGATCACAACCTCTGAAACTCTGCTTCCTCATCTATAAGGTGCATGCTAACTTGGCTTATAGTATGGGTATTGAGTATGGTAAAGGCTCACAGGCTGGCATTAAGACAATGTCTGTGCAAAGTTGGTGCTCAGTAAATTTCATTTCTCTGATCTCTCATTATCTCCCCTGAGGCTTAAATTTTGTGCTACAATTATTTGTGTAAAATACTAATTATTATAATTTAATCACCGTAACAGCTTGTTACATACTTTAAGCCTAAGAATGATGTCTAATTCTTAGGCTTAAACATAAAGTTCACTGCATTTATCAATTGCCCTAGAATACTGAAGAAACTGACAACCAAAACTTGATTATTGTCAGTGATCTCTGATAAGGCATGGAGGGCACAGGAATTCCAGACCTTTGGAATGAGCCAGGGCTCCAAATTTCTAAAGGAAGAGCAGAGTAAGTACCCACCCTGATCCCAAATTTTAGAAGAGCCACCTTGACAATGATAGTAACTCTAAAAGCTCAGATTTACTTATGAATTGGAAGCACTCCAAAAACATTGATTATTCAGAAATGCTGTGGTTTTGCCAGGACTAGGGAAATTCCTTTTTCCTTAAAAATTTCTAAGTCCTGTGGCTCATATTAATACTAAAGGTACTACATGTTTGACCTCACAAAGCATGCATCAAAAATTCTCATATGATCTTTGTGGATAACATCTTAGAAAATGTGGTCTGGGTTACTTACTCTCCTCTATTTGTTTTTATCCTTAGTTGTGTGTCTGTGTGTGGCTACATACACAGGAGTGCAGGTGCCTATGGAGGCCAGCAGGTGTTGGGTTTCCTGGAACTGGTGTGATAGACAGTTGTGAGCACCCTGATGTGAGTGCTGTGCATTTGTTGCCTTTCTGTTCTGTGATAAAACATCATGACCAAAAGGAAGAGTTGACTTGAGTTTACAATTCCAAACACAAGCAAGAAAAGAGCAAACTGGACTCGGGGTGAGATAATGAAGTCTCAAAACCTTCTCCTAGTGATATATTACCTTTAACAAGACCTCCTAAACTTCCCCAAAGATCCCCACCAACTGGAGACCAGTGTTCCAATACCCAAGCCTATGGGAGGCAGTCCTCATTCAAACTCTCACAAGCTGGGACTCTAACTGAGGTCATTTGTAAGAGCAGGATCTTAACTGCTGAGCCATCTCTCCAGCCCCTCTGACTCATCTTCCATTTTTTTTAAATCTTTCCTTTTAAAAGATTTTTGGTGGCTTTAATAGTGCATAAAGTTCAGTCAGATAAGGCTAAGGTAAAGGGAAATTAAGGCTAGGGAAAAGAAAAAGAAACTCCAAGTACGTGGTTGGTCTATGAAACATATGCCACGATGTACTGTTATTCCATCCTCTGGTAGTTTGCGAATTTTCCTGTGGGCTTCTGACAGTATAAGCAAAGAGAAAACATTATAAATAAAATTGTCTTTAAGGAGAAAAACAGTACCTAGAGCAGAGAGATTCTTCTGGGTCCCCATAACGAGGACACATGTCATGTAGTGCTCCATCTGCTCAGTCCATCCTGTGTGAAGTGCAATAATGAGCTTCAAGAGCATGGACCAAAGCTTTATGAGGGAAGCAATCCTATGGGCAATTGGGGGCCGAAAAATCTTGCAAATGATGTGAAAATATGCAACTATGCTAATCGGGGGAAGACTTTTGCCATGAAGGTCTAATATGACAACTGGTTCTTGGTTACAGAGTTGATGTGCTAACTAACCACTCTATTATGTTGTTGGATGCTTAGGGTCAACATCAATGGTGAAGCTCACATTCTCTTTTAGAATGAGAATTTGGGAGGGATAGTACATAATAACTACACGACCCTGATGCGTGTTGTTTGGGTTAATGCATGCAAGGCAAAATTTAGAAGGCTTGAGTAAATATATAGTGCTTCTGTGTTATTAAAAACAAAAAAACAAAAACAAAAAACAAAAAACCAAGTTCCCGAGTGACAAAACCTGGGATGCCCTAGACAGCAAGGGAGATTGTCTGAAAAGGACACCTGTGAGCCTCATGTCTGCATATCCAGATGGGACAGTCGGGTGGCACAGTTTCTGGGAAAGCTCAGGTGGCACCTTTAACACTGCACTGTTGTACTCTGCCCTGGCCAGGTCCTATCCAGAGCTGTGTGTTGGATTGTTATGACATATTCTGAAAGAGATATTCATTCAAAGGATGGTGTCTGGGATGCTGAGGGTAAAGGGAATTTGGGAAAACTGTGAGCCCTTCTGGATGAATCAGTGAGGGTTGAAAAAGCTGAGTAATTCATTATATAGGGCTATGTCAAGGGGAGAGGCATTCTAATAATTAGGGTATTTGACAAAGCAAAATAGCCTTCCTCATGAGTGGTGCGTTTCTCAGAACAGGCTGAAAGAACTCAAGGAGGGTCTGCAAGCACAGTAGGGATAGTGCAGGGGACACTTGGGTGGGAATCAAAGAGCATTCTAGGTCACCCCCAAGCTCCCTTGTGACTCTTAAGGTTTTGAATGTCTTTGAAATGGCAGAAATTTAACAGTGAAAATCCACAAATTATTTAAGGGAGAAAATCAATGGAGTCTCAGGCTATTGTTAGTGTTTCAGAAGATCTGCCCCAGATGACTAAATGAAAATAACTCAAACAGAAGATGATGAATCACACTGCTTTTCCTAATGGTCTCTAATGTGCAAGGCCCCAGATCACAGCTGCCATTCGGAATGACTGCATGGGGATGGAGATCTAAATTATGGTAGGTATAGCCCTGCCATGTTCCCAGTTGGTTGCTGTGTGTATGTGATTATCCAGTATTCCTTACAGCTGTTTTTTAACATTAGTCACACGGAGTTTGAACAACCACCTTCTTTTCATGTGTCTCAATAAGCACTGTTCTTTTTTGGAGGAGTAAGAAAGACCTCACATTTAAAAGTGGGAGCTTTTCTCAGTTTTGTAAGTGTACATCGTGTGTGTGTGTGTGTGTGTGTGTGTGTGTGTGTCTTCTTGGGGTCACTAGGAGCCTCAGGTGAGATCTTTCTGCAGGTTCTACTGTGTCTCCATTTTTTTATTTATTTTTTATTTTTTTTATTTTTTATTTTGGTTTTTCGAGACAGGGTTTCTCTGTGTAGCTTTGAGCCTTTCCTGGATCTCACTCTGTAGCCCAGACTGGCCTCGAACTCACAGAGATCCGCCTGCCTCTGCCTCCCGAGTGCTGGGATTAAAGGCGTGCGCCACCAACGCCCGGCTATGTGTCTCCATTTTTGAATGAAGTCTCTGAGACTGAGGCAGGGTGATGGGAACGGGGAAAGGGAGGCTCTCTTTCCAAGACTGAATGAGGAGAGGCCTCAGTGTGAGGGGAAGCTTTCTGAAGAGCTCTGTAGATGGGAAGAACTAGGACAAATGGGCCCTGGTTACTTTGTTCCCAGTTTCTTTCTTCATATTCCTGGGGCTTGAATGAGGAAAAATGCTGAGGTCCTGAGCCAGAATAGGAACCAGTGGGGTGTCTAGCTGTCAGAAGGAGGGAGAACATTAGGGAAGACTGTCCACACTGGTTCTACCAGTGTCTTCATTTCATAGGTGAGATATTTTGAAAATTTTACTTTTATTATAAATTTTATTTTCTTTTTCGAGAATTTCATATGTACTGCATTTACATTATTCCCCTCTCCCTCCAATGCCTCCAATTTTCCTCCCCTCCCCTCTCCCCACCCTCTCTCAAATCCATGACCTCTTTTTCTTTAACTACTACTGTTACAAATATGTATCTGCATATAAATACATAAATACAGCCTGCTGAGTTCATTTAATTTTTCTTGTATGTATGTGATTTCAGAGATGACTACTAAATCTAACTGGATAACAAATTAGGGGGCACATCAGTTGGAAACATTGATTTGCCTTTTCTCAGCAATCATTAATGGCCCGTAGCTTTTCATCGAGGGGTGGGACCTTGTGAGATTTCCCCGTTTACACTGACATGTCAGCTGAGGCCTTCATTGCTCAGGACTTGATTAGGCATGGTGCAGCTTCCTGTCTGATACAGAAGCCACAATCTCAAATCAGACATTCTGGCTCTCTGGCTTTTATAGTCTTTTCACTCCCCCTTCGGGTGGCCATCATTACATCATATCAGGTATGGCTTACAGACTGGACACTGACTAAGCCAGAGGTGCCCTAGAAGCTTGCGTATCAATGAATGAGCAATTCATTGATGGGTCAAAGTTTGCTATTTCCCTCCAAGAAATCTCAATGCTGGGTGGACCAGCCAGTGAAAATAATCTGGCTCCCTTACAGCTAGCCAATAGTGGTGCTAATATCTGCTGAGAGACCTCAAGGAACTTTGGTGAGCCATCTCCAGTTTGCAGTGAATTCCACTGCTGGAAGGACATGCAAAATGGTCCCTCTCTAGTCCTTCCTTGGTAGCTCTGCAGTCTGTATGTGTACAGGTGACCCTTGGGACACACAGACAGCTAAGGATGGTTGATCTCGTCCAGCATGCCTTTTTATTGTCCTTTCCCCCAAACATAGACAAAGTCTTCAATGTATATTTGCTTTTCTGATGTCTCTGTGTAGTGTATGCCTGTGTATGCACATGTATGTGCATTTGCTCTGATGTGTGCCAGTGAGGCTAGAGGCCCATGTTTGATGTCTTTATTGTTTTTGCTTTATTTTGCAAATGTTTTTACTAGCATATATTAATCATTCGCAACAATGGGTTTCATTCTGACATTTTCATACATATCTGTAACATGCTTCTATCATGTTTACTACCATCCTGTTGACCTCTCTTGTCTCCTGATATTTCCCTGTCTCTTCTTTTTCCATGTCCTTCTTTGGATGACCCAATGCATTATATTAGGGTTGTTCACTGTGGGAGACCATTTTCAGGTTTCCTCGTGGCTTTACCCAGCAGGTCTACATAGAGAGGATGATTGGACCACAGGCCTGAGTTCAGGTGTCTGAGATGGTCTGCACTTGGCTGTGCTGGGGAAGGTCTTTTGCTCCACCCCTTGGCATTCCTATAAATACCCTAGGGCAGAGACAGTCGGGGCCTGTTGGAATAGGTTCTAGGCCCTCTCGAGGCTATCCTGTATTTTCTATCTTTATCTCCTCCCTCTATTTTTTCTATCTAATATTTCCTGCTGCTCCTACTCAAGAGCACTCTGGGGAAATGTGGGGGTGGTGGGTAGCCCCCCCCCCCCCAGTTTACAAGAGTATGAGTGAGACAAAGTTTGTGTATATGATCATGACCACCTTAGCAATGCCTACCCTACTGGAGAAAATATCTTTCTCCTATCAACCATTAACTAAGTATAAAGCCTCAGGGAGGAGTGAGACATGCCACCTCATTTTTTGACAAGAGTCTCTCACTAAATCCGGAACTCATCATTTCAATTAGATTGCCTGCTCAGCAAGCCCCCGGGAGGGATCTTCTTGACCCTGCCTTCTAGCTCTGGGGTTATAGGTATGTACCAGTATGCTCAAGGTTTGCATATGTGCTGGAGATGTGAACTCGGGTCTTTGTGCTTGTGCCCCAAACACTCTACTCACAGGGCCATCTCCTCAGTTTCACCACATACCTTTTCTAAACTCTTGGAAAGTCTATGCACCTGCTTCATATCATATGGAGGTCTACATATCTCCCATACTTAAAAAGCCATGCCATTCGCTTACTAATGGTGTTATTCTCATTGGATATTTTCTTAAATTACACATTTCATTTCTAGCAATTTATAGCCGCATTTCTCTGATCTTAATTAGTCACTACAGTATGCTTAGTCTTGTATTTCATTATAAATGACTTGTCAGAATTCTTGAGGAGTCCTCTAAAGGCTCACTTGAATGCATGTGGCTTGTTTTACAGGCTGGGTCTTCCTTTTGATCTTTTCTTGATGCCCTGTTCTTTTAGTTTGATGATATCCTTGAACACATCTCTTTTTCTCACCTGCCCTCAAAACAAAACAAAACCTGTTACTGTGCCAGAGGCTGTCTCTTCAAACTTGATGCACAGTCTGATTGTGTCTTGCTATCCACACAGCTGTTCTCTGGGGCCAAGTCACAGTCTTTTGAATTCTTCCAGGCTCCTGGTTTGCTTCTTGTTTCTATTTTTGCCCTGAAGTTATCCTCTTAAATCCTAGTCATATGTTGTTACTCTCATTAACACAAATGGGTTCCATGTCCCTCAGACAAAATGATGCAAAGTCCTGTGGCCTGGCTTCTAGATGATTTTCTGACATCATCTACTGCTTCCCAGGTTCCCATTCTAGGCCCATTGGCCTTCATTCTCCACTGAGAAGCATGTTCCTGCCCCAGAGCACTGCCTGGAATGCTCTGGCACTCCTGTAGGCCACTCTTTCCTTCTTTCCCTACTGAAGCCACTCTTTTATGTTGAGGACTTTCCTGATCATATTTAGTCACATTCCCCTCCCTCCTTCACGCTGTTACTTACCCTTCTATCTCCTTCTTCACAATGATCATCACCATCTAATCTAGTTGATTAGCTTTTGTTGTCTGTCTTCTTCAACAGAAATAAAAGTCCCCCATAGACAAAGGGCATTCCTTTCTTCTCCCTTGCTTTATCCCAAATTTCAAGCATGGTGCCTGGGTCCAAAGAGATACTCAATAAATATTTGTTGTTGACTGGATCTATGGGTGCCATGTCTAAAGACATACAGAGATATTACTCATGGCGCGTAGCTAACAGAGAAAGCTCAGAGTCACTTGGAAACTTTGAGGAGCTCAGGGAATGAATCATGGCTGTGATATCGCACAGGCCCAGGAAATAACAAGGCTAAGGTAAGGTAAGACCCCCCGAGGCTCAATTAGCATGACAGATGCTCTTCTGATGTTCTCTTCTGATTGTGTTCTTGTCACTTGATGTTGGATGGAGCTGGTTAGGATGATGGAGCGAAGGTATCGAAACCAGGAGAGGATTGTGAAGCATTGTAATGAGAGATGGTTCAAAACAGACCCCTGAGAGCTAGGTGGGAGGCCCTGAGGGAAGACACAATCTCATCATTTAAATCTTAACCCTATGTTTATCCTATTAGTTTCTGTTGTGCTTATATTGCTCATTACTTAGAGGGTGTTATAAGAAATTTCTGATACAAATTGATAGGGCAATATAGTCCCTATTTATTATATTTTAAAAGAAGATTATAAAATACTGTCTTAGGGTTTATATTGCCATGACAAAACACCTTGACCAAAGCAACTTGGGGAGGAAAGAGTTTATTTCTTCTTACAACTCTCAGGTCACATAACATCCCTGAGGAAAGTCAGGGCAGGAACTCAATGCAGGAACCTGGAAGCAGGAACTGAAGCAGAGGCCATGGAGGAACATTGTTTACTGGCTTGCTTAGCCTGGTTTCTTATACCATCATGAGCTACTTCCCCAGGCGTGGCACTGCCTTGAGTGAGCTGGACCCATCTATGTCAATCATTGATTAAGAAGATGGCCCACGGGTTTGACCACAGGCCAATTCGGTAGGGGAATCTTCTCAATTGAGGCTCCCTCTTCTCAAATGACTCTAGCTTGTGTTAAGTTGACAAAAGACTACCCAGCACAAATACTGTAAAGATAGAAGTCTTGTATAGTTATGAGAATATATATGTCAATGTATATGTCATATATGTGATAGATAGTGATTTACTGATTACCCCTGAATGTTGAAATTTTTTATTTCTTTTAATTTTGCTTACCTATGACTCTAATTTCTAATTGTGTATAGCAAACATGAACTATGTTTTTATAATAAGTAATACATTATCAACATAGCTTTAGAGTCATTAGGTTGTCTGAGGGCATGTGATAGACTGAGTAAAGGTCATGGAGTCATTGTTGGACATGATTCTTATCTGGAAAGTCTCTTCAATGTTCTTTCAAATGGCTTCACACATATACACACACACACACACACACACACACACACACACACACACACACCCCTCCAATGACTGACCTTTTCCTGTGTTCTGAGCCAGTCCATCTACTGCCTGCTTAAGACTTCTTGTACCAGTGGATGTTAATGTCCTTTGGAATGCCAGACTCTGGATTAAAATAAAATATTTATTTTCTGTGTGTGTGTGTGGTGGGCAAGGGGGGTTGAATGTGCACATAAGTGCAGGTGCCTAAGGAGGCCAGAGGCATTTGATCCCCCTGGAACTGGGGTGACAGGCAATTGTAAGCTGCCTGATGTAGATGCTGGGAACCAAACTTGGGTCTTCTGAAAGGTTAGAACATGCTGTTAACTGCTGGACCATCTCTCCAGCCTCCAGGACTCTGGATTTTTGTAACAGCCTCCTAGCTGTTTCTTCTTTCTTGTTCTCTGCCTGCATTCTGTTTTCATTGACATGGCCATCTAAAAGCATGTCATATCATGCCATTTTTATTCTCAAACCCCATTTTCCAGCTTCCTCAGAGAAAATTCAATGACTTTCCATGACTTACAAACTCTATCATTTTAATTAGTCTTTGCCATGAAAAGCATATCCCTTAATGATTATTTATGTTTGTGCCCATTACCTTCCTGGGCACTTCCCTGTGGTTGTTACTGTCCTCTTAACTCTCTCTTCATGTTTTCATGCTTTGGAAATAAGGACAGTATTTCCTGGGATTATACAACAAATGAGACCATGGTGTTATCTTCCTTGTTCTGAACATTTTACTTCCTGTGATTAAAATGATTCTATTTTGATGACTTATTGGGAATGCAAAGAAAGAGTGAGATTCCATTATAGTTTCTGATTTATGTATTGATAATGACTATGAGGCTTTTCTAATGCTAAAACATAGATAGCCATCTAGCTAGATAAACATGCATATGCACATATTCACACACACATACATTCATACTGTTTCATTCTATGTGTGAGAGAAAGAAGAGGGTAAAGTCAGAAGAAAGAATTTGAGTTGGAAGATGTGAATAAGTGGGAACTTGGTGGAATGTAAATTAGCATAACCATTATGGGGAACAGTATGGAGGATGTGGCAGACAATCCAGTAATCTCACTTTGGGCATATAGTCATAGGAAATGAAATTGTTGTATCAAAGGGATACCTGCACTCTTAAGTCCATTGTAGGACCATTCACAATAGCTAAGGCATGGCATCAACTTAGACCCTGACAGTGGATGAATGGACAAGAGTCTGTTGTGTATATATACACAATAGGCTATTATTCAGTTGTAAAAAGACTGGAATCCTTTCATTTGTAGCCAAATGAATGGAACTGGAGGAAATTGTGTTAAGTAAAACAAGCCAGGCGCAGAACGACATATACCACATGTTCTCTCTCATATGTGGAAGCTAAAATAACCCATCTGAAAATAGATCACTAGAGGCTGGAAAGAATGGGGGCTATAGAGAGAACTCCTTATCCTAGAAGGGGAGATTGGACACTGGGTGCAGAAATACCATTCAACAGAAGGAACAAGTCTATAGCACAGCAGGGTGACCACAGTTCACAATAACCTATTACATATTTAATGAAAAGCTATAAGACAGGAGCTTGGAGGCTTCAAAATAAAAACGAGAAGATGGAAATGCTAATTACCCTGACTTTATCCATATACATTGTGTCCATATATTGAAATACCACAGAACACCCTATGAATATATAAAAAAATATTGAAAGCAAGTAAAAGCTCAAATGTCAGCTCAATAGCCGTTTCCCAAGTTAGCATTTTTCTGCTTCCTTAGTTGAATCAACTTTATTTACAAACTATAACTTTTAAAGAAGACTTCATATGAGAGACTAAACCTTAGAGTCAGTGGTAGAAGTATTAGCAATCTTACTGTAGCACATTTGTTCCTTTGAAGATTTTATGAATATACCTTGTTTTATTTAGCGAGATTGCTTTCTGTGGAATAAACACTAGGATAGACACTGTTGGTAAAGGCTAACATCAAAGGGAGGGAGGAGAAATGCAGCTACACATTCTTTCCCCCTTGAAACATACTGTGTAGTGAGGGTTACCTTGAAGCATTCTGAGATGAGACACACTGTACCAGCAAATGAAATATTGGTCCAGGACCTCAAAGCAATGGCAGTCCACTAATGTTAACATTCCACTCAATAGATATTTGTTTCAATACCTAGTTGTGGTTGGCACTTGGAATGTCCCCCTAAAGAGTACATGTTGGAGACTTGGTTCCCAACCTAACAATGTTCAGCGGTG
>CABHPP010145422.1:46136-59041 GCA_902168425.1 Peromyscus attwateri
CTCTCTCTCTCCCTCTCTCTCTCCTTTACTCCACCAGCACTTCCCACCGTGATATGCTACCTCACTACCAACGCAGAAATGCAGGTGACCATGAACCCAGCTCTCCAAAGCTGGGAGTGGAAACAAATCTTTCCTCCTTTGCTCTCAGGTCTTTTGTCACAGTGACAGAAAACAACTAACACATGGAGCCTCTCTGCTAATGTCTGGGCTGAGTTCTGTCGAAATATACATAAAGAAGAAGGCATTGACCTTGCTAGTAACATCTATGTCTAAACAACATTCAAGATCAACTGGCCACAAAATTTTTAAAGACATGGGCAAGTGATAATAACAATGTTAAACACCAAAATAGGCACATGAAATTGCATGCTGTGAACTCAAGTATTTAAAAAAATTCTCAGAAGACTAGAAAAAATAGGTGAAGTATAAAATATTAAGTATAAAATGTTAAGTATAAAAATGTGTTGATCATGTCATGGTCAAATTATGGTGAAACTTCTTTTTGTTTTTGTGTACTTACATAAAAGATCATGAGTGTATCATCATTCAAAAGTAGCTAATTCCATTTTTGATGGTATTCTTATCTTATAAGAGAGAAACTATATCCTACCTCTTAAGTTCATTTCCTTTGACTTCATTTGCATTGAGCATTATTAGTCAAATTTCCATATATATAATAAAGCAGCTGAGATAATTAGCTGATAAAAGGAAAATTGTAAAAATAGAAGAGAGACTATGTCTTAGTTAGGGTTTTTCCTGGTGTGAAGAGACATCATGACCGTGGCAACTCTTATAAAGGAAAGCATTTAACTGGGACTGGCTTACAGTTTCAGAGGGTGACTCCCCATTGTCATCCTGGCAGGAAGCATGGCAGCATGCAGGCAGACGTGGTGCCAGAGAAGTGGCTGAGAGTTCTACATCTGGGTCTGAAGGCAACAGGAAGAGACTGTGAGACACACTGGGCCTAGCTTGAGCATCTGGAACCTCAAAGCCCACCCCAGTGACAATTTCCTCCAACAAGGCCATACTTACTCTAACAAGGCCACACTTCCTATAGTGCCACAGACCCAGCAGCACATAATGGAAGGCATGCAAGGTGGAACAAAGCATGCAGTCATGGAAGCAAAGAGAGAAGCAGAGACCAGGGGCTACAATCCTCTTGGAGCACTAAGTCCTAGTGACCTAGACACCTCCCATTAGACCCCACCTCCAAAGCTGCCACCTTAGGAACCAAGCCTTTAAAACATGAGTGCTGGGCACATTCAACATCCAAACTACAGCACTCCTTCTAGCATCTGGCCGTCCACTCTTAATGCAGCCTTCGCTTCCATGGATTTGCACTTCTCTGGTTCTTTCCACCTCACATTTTGCTCCCTTTCTCTCTCTCTCTCTCTCTCTCTCTCTCTCTCTCTCTCTCTCTCTCTCACCCAACTTTATGCTTCAAGGACTCCTTTCTTACCCCCACTCTTCTCAGGTTGACTCTGTACATAGACCAAGGGGTCAGTGACCTTGGTAGAACATCCAGCCTAGAATCTCAGTTTCTCTCAAGACACTCCTGCAAGACGCCCATGTGCTAGCCCTTCCATGTCAGAGCATTTCCAAGCTGTGCGAAGCAGTGGAGAACAGTGCAGAGTTGGACTGGTTTTGGATTTTCCTTTTTTTTTTTTTAAATTAAAAATAGATTGTTCTCTCATACAATGCATCTGACCACAGTTTTCCCTCCCTCTACTCCTCCCATTTCCCCCCACTACCCCTCTCCCCCAGATCCACCCTCCTCTATTTCCATTCAAAAAAGAACAGGCCTCCAAGAGAAGACAGCCAAACATGAAAATCCATGATATAATAAGGCAAGGCAAAAGCCCTCATATCAAGGCTGGATAAGGTAGCCCAATAGGTTGGAAAGGAGTCCCAAGAAAAGGCAAAAGAGTCAGAGATATACCCGTGCCCACTGTTAGGAGTCCCACAAAACACCAAGCTAACAGCCATAACATACACGCAGGGGACCTGGTGCAGACCCACGCAGGCTCCCTGCTTGCAGCTTCATTCTCTGTGAAGCCACGCTTAGTTGATTCGGTGGGCCATGTTCTCCTGGAGTCCTCCATCCCCTCTCACTCGTACTATTTTTCCTCCCACTCTGCTGTGGGATTCTCCAAGCTCCTAGGGGAGGGACCCAATGGAGACCTCTAATTTAGACTCTTTCTGCATAATGTCTCACTGTGGGTCTCTGCATCCACTCTCATCTGCTGCCAGAGGAAGCCTCTCTGAGGACAACGGGACAAGGCACTGATCTATGAGTGTGGCAGAATATCATTAGGAATCAGTTTTTTGTTTGTTTGTTTGTTTGTTTGTTCGTTTTACCTGTTGTGTTTGGTTCTACCCTATGTCTCTGGCCATCCAATCAGTGTCATTCATGGGCTCCCTCTCGTGGAGTGGGCCTCAAGTTAATTTTTCTAAGATTACTTCCTCCTCTGTAAGACTGTACCTGGGGTTGTCATGAAACTTCAAAGAGTTGAACTATGTAGAGGGCACGACGTGGGGCCTACAAGGAGCAACTGCTCCAAGAGCGTTCATTCCCCACTTTCCCTCCATTGCTACCATCTGCCTGAATAAAAGAATGATGCTCTTCAGGGCATATTGTCTGTGGTTCTTCTTATATACATCTATTAAAGATCCAGCTCATCTATTTTGGTTACCTCAAAGCGAAGGATTGCCATCAAAATGTCTATTTATGAAAACAGAGTAGAGTACTTTATTGATCCACCAAATCAGCGTTCTACTATTTTGGTCTAGTCTCAGCTTTTGAGAGAGTCTGCTATCATTAGCAGGATGTCAGCAAATAAGCAATAAAATAAATACATTATATAGAATTAAAACTAGCAAAAGGATTATTGAAACTGCTTAGCTTGTGTTCATGGCTTTCCTAATGCTTCTTTTAGGTGCTTTTCCATCACTAATGGAGTTTGAGGACAGTTGAGTCTTGGATGTTCACTGCTCTAGCAATTTGCTTTATAGTATTAGAAATTAATTACGATTTGTCTTGCCAAAGGATGCCTCGCTCTTTCCACCTTGATGAGCCAACTTGGCACAGCGAGCGGCTTCTTAGACTTGAATTTGTGTTCCAGCTTTATAAGAATCAGAACTAATTCTTACTTAATAAGGCCAGTATGCAGATTAAATCAGTCAACATCCCAAGAATCATGGTTTTCAAAATGAATGTAAGCCATTATTTCTCAGGCTGATGCACAAATCATACAGAAATAGTCTCTCTAGCCTTTCCCGATATATTTATTTTGTTTTCCTCCATGCTTGCCCTTTCAGTAAAAGCAACAAAAGGGAAAGGAGAGAATCATCTTTTAAAATAGTAGCAAGCAAATCAAATCAAATCTTTTGTCACTTAGCTAGCGTGTGCCTCACAGCGGATGTGAAATAGCTGTTAACACTGTTGGATGAAGAATGAATGAAGCAGGCGCATCCTGCCCTTGTGATGGGAGCACAGTGATGGCAGCTTTTAAAACAGAGACAACCAAACCCCGCGGAATGCTAGCAAGGATCTGCGAAACTTTGACCAGCGGTAGCGAGCGCTCTCCCAACAGGCGATGAATGCTACGAGCTTTAGGTTGCGTCTACTAATTTCCACTAGTCTGTATTTTTAACGAACAGAATTCACGTTTATCCTTTTCAGGCCCTTACACAGTGTTGTTCTAATATCTTACGTCCCAGAGTGGTGTTCATTCTGTCTCGTGGATACGGAAATTCTGTAGCTTGCTTCAGGTAACGTAGAAGGAAAAAAAGCATCCTCCTGTGAGCTCAGGTCCTTTGGGCCGAAGCCCAGGGCACCATGACTGAGGACTCCTCCCGACAGCGCCGCTAATGCGATCCTTGAGTGCTCCGGCTCTGAGTTTCCCTAGGGCCTAAGACGAGACACTGGGAGGCAATTTGGTTTTGGAGGTGTTTGGGAGGGGGAAGCTGGCTGCTCTACAATGGTTTTCTGAACCATCTGCTCTCTCTTCCTCTTCAGAAATGATGCATTTGTTACCGTGGGCTGCTTTTGTCGAATGTTTGGATTATGTCACTCTCTCTGTATGTCACATGTGGGGCATTTGGTGGCACGCAATGCAGCCTACATTGGTTTCCCTACGTAATGCAGTAGGTACAGGCATACTTGCTTTCCATTCACCATCTGAACAATTTTAATGTCATTTTAGTAAGAGTCACATGTCTGCACAACAATAGAAGCCTCCAGACTTTCAAGTTCCTTTTTTTTTTTTTTTTGACACTAATAAGAAATCAGGGAAGAAACTGTCGTGTACATACATGCGTACAACAAAAACAGAGCCTGGGAACTGATTCTGGAGAACCCTGGTCCACACACCACTCAGTTTTGATCCAGTAGCAACAAGGGTGTATCGGTTATTGTGTGTTGTTGGCTGTTTTGCAGATTAGTGTCCCAAACCGTTTGTGTTTACTGATGGTTACTCATAGTATAAGTGCATCAGTGTTTGAAAAGCTTGTGTGGGGGTGGGAGAACTCATCTACATCACTGTGAGAATGTTTGGTGAGATGGTAAGCAACAGACTCTGAGTTGTGTTACTAATTCCCAAGGTGGTAACTTCTTCAGGCCTCAGTTATCTCCCTGGTACAAGGTCCAGTACAAAAAGATCTCCGATAATTCTGGTCCTGGGGCTCTATGGTTAATTGATTTTGTAGTATATTAAAATAGGAGGTGATAAATTGGGGATGTCTGTCTGGTTATAGTGAAAGGACCCAAAGAGTCTTTGCCTCACTCTCTGTGAGCTGAAAGAGAAGTCACAGAAGGGTTGCTCGGACTTGTCTCCGAGCACAGAAAGAGAATGGAGATTGTTATCTGGCAGCAAAGTTTGCATGAAGCAATATTTTGGGAAACAAAGATGGAAAAAGACATTCTAAAAACGGGTTTAGTTTTCTTACGGTTTATTAGGGTACATATAACCCCTCCAAACTTGGTGTGTGGCGGCCTCTCTGGTTGGATCTATTCATTGGAGTCATCATTTTTTGAAAATGTACTGAATATTCACTGCGTACCAACCACCAAGGAGGATAGGGTGAGTTTCTTCCGTCACCCGACCTGGAAGCACTCTCAGTCTGATGAGGAAGGCAGGTCTGTAAACAGAGGGTAAGAGCACAAAGGATGAATAATGTATACAGCCAGCGCGGAGGCTGGAGAACAGCCACCCAGCTGCGGAAAGCCGCCGAAGAAACAATGATACAAAAGAGATCTTAGGCGATGTGAGGGTTATTTCCAGGTATATGATAGGGAGACAGCATGGAGGAATGGTTTGAACAGAGGGCCCAGCTAGAAGGCAGATACAGCGGTGTAACTAGGTGGAGGATAGGCGCGAGATGTGGATTGAAGAGGCTGGAGGCAGATTAGAACGCACGTGTGAATAACCTTGACACCAACCTGGAGTTTAGATTTCACTCTAACAGGGTTTTAAGTAGTGGGCATGCGGAAACAGTGGCCAACTTCAGTGAGTGTAGGCTGCCAGCTAGCTTTCAGCACTGGCAATCCGTCAATGGTCTCCCTTGAGGAAAACCGTCTAGTTGTTGATGGTACAGTCTTGGTAGAAAACAGGTGGTTACAGGAGTTGATTAGCAGCATCTGATGTGGCAGGGCAGGAAGCAAAGTTTTGTTTTGACTAAAGCCATGGGCACAATGAATATCAGGTGAGGCCAAGAGTTCAAACTGAAGATAGACTCTAGACCAGTGGTTCTCAACTTGTGGGTCACAACCCTTTGGTGGGGGGGGGGGTCGCATATCAGATATTTACATTACGATTCATAACAGTAGCACAATTATAGTTATGAAGTAGCAATGACATAATTTTATGATTGGGGGTCACCACAACATGAGGAACTGTATTAAAGGGTCACAGCATTTGGAAGGTTGGGAACCACTGCTCTAGACTCTAGAGTCTAGAGGGAGTCCACAAGTCAAGGAGCAAGCTCAGACAGCAGCCTAGTGGAGGGTCCTTTCCCCAATACCCCAAGGACTTCTGAGTAGAGCATCACAGTGGATGCTTTCTTCAGAAGTATGGCAGCTACAGTTCTCTCTGGCTGGGAACAGAATGGGGCATCGGTTCTCAGGGTTTTCAGGAGTTCTGCAGGGCTTTCTGATCATATAGTCATTGTTAGGCCCATGGCCATGGAGCATGCTTTCTGGACATATACATGTGTATGTATTATGGATATATGTGAATATATATGGTACATGTTTTCTGGACATAAACATGCGTATGTATTTGTGGATGTATATGTGCAAATATATATGGTGTATGCTTTCTGAATATATAATATAACATATTATGAAATATCAATATATTATAAATATATATGGTAAAAGAACATGATATACTTAAAGTCTTTGTTTTTTGGTTTTTCAAGAGAGGGTTTTTCTGTGTTGCCCTGACTGTCCTGGAACTCACTCCATAGACCAGAGTGGCCTTAAACTCATAGAGATCCACTTGGCTCTGCCTCCCGAGTGCTGGGATTAAGGCATGTGCCACCACTGTCCAGCAATGAAAGTGTCTTTGTGAGCTCTGTCAGTTCGTGCAATGGGTAGACACTAAGACAATTATTTTAAAAGTTGAGACTGAGGCTAGAGAATTGACTCTGTGGTTTAGAGCATTGGATGCTCTTACAGAGGACTTAGGTTTGATTCCCAGCACCCACACAGTACCTGGCAACCATCTTTAACTCCAGTTCCTGGGAATCTGATGCCCTCTTCTGGCCTCTGTTGGCACCGGGCACATGCACAGTGAACAGACATACAGGCAAAATATCCATACACATTTTTTTTTTAAGTTGAGATAAACAAAAAGCCAGCTACCCTCTAGAGTTCTGGAAGGGTTGGTTATGAGCCCCTCCCCTAACATTCTTATTGGTTTTATGAAGATAAATTTGTAGAGGCCTTTACATTGTTCTCGGAGGTAAGTTTCTTCCAAACACTTTTACAAAACCCATTGAAAGACTGGCATGATTTTTAAAAAATTACTTAGTGTGGTAATTACAATGATAGATTTCTTTTGAAATCTTGGAGGGGCATCTGTGTGATCATGATGTGTAATTTTTAGATGAGTATTTTTTTTAACTCTAGTAAGTTAATATTTCATTTGAGGAGTTTTGCATCTGTATTTGCAGATGTCCCCAGCCAGGGGTTTTACTTTTTTCTCATCTTTTTAATTGTGAAATTAGATTATATTAGCTTTAGAAGAGTTAGATAGCTTTATTTTATTTTCTATATTCTTAAAACAACTTATATATAAGATTATCTGTTCCTTGAAAGTTTGGTTTGTTTACATTAAAACTGTGGGGGATTTTATTTTGTTTTGTTTTTTTTTTTTCACACAGAGTCTTATGTAGCCCAGGCTGGCTTCAAACCCACTATATAACTGAGGATGACCTTGAACTTCTGATCCTTCAGCCTCTACTTCCCAAGCGCTGCATCACGATGCTCTACTTAGATGTAAGCTTAATTCCTGTGATCTTATTGTGTCTCAGATTTTAGTTTTTTTTTTAAATGGCTCTATGTCTTCTTTTATGGAAAGCTTGTTTTGCATTTGAACAGAACTATTACAGAAAAAAAATAATATGTGTAGAGTAATTTCAAATTTTTTCTTTTAATTTTTAAGTTGAAACACTTTCTTTTCTTCTGTTATTTTTATAGGGTGTGTGTGTGTGTGTGTGTGTGTGTGTGTGTTTTATTTATTCATTTTAAACTGAGATGCTTATTCATGCAGAGGGATTACAAGACGGAAATCGAATGCATTCTTCCTCTTCCGTCTTCTGTGCCAAGACCCTTCTTAGACCTACAATTTCTTGCATGCAAAAATGAGCCCAGTTCTTAGTGTTGGTCCGACCCCCACTCAGCGTAGATCTGCTCCTTAGAGGTGTTCAGTTCCAATTTCTCTTCCCGGTTTTCTGATATCCTGACCCAGTGGAGTGATTGACGAGCTCTAGCTCCCCTTCCCAGTGACACTCAGCTGCTGCCCCAGACTTCTCTTAATATGAATCTGTTTACAATCCTTTACTTGAGAAGACATCCCGTTCCAGCAGAATAATACACCCGGGGCTGATCTTTGGAAATGAAACATTCCCCCACCCCTTTTACAGTACCTTTCTAGAGGTACCTTCTCTGAAGGCAGATAAAAAAGGAGGTTGAATGAAAAGCCATGAAGATGAAATAGCGCAAGACAGGAGAAGGATGTCTACTCGAGAATCTGGTTGGTCCTAATCCTGCTTTTTTTTTTTTTTTTTTACATAAAAGATTTAGTGAGAGATGAATCCCTTCAGGGTTTATTTTGTGTTGTTTGGCTTTAAAATTTTTTATTGTTGGTATGAAACAAGAGGCGGCCCCCAGCTGTTGCTCTCCACCGAGCACCATGGCAGACAGTGAACGCTCCCTTCAGACTGACAACCAGCCTGGGAGTGTGTCTCCTGTCTCAGCTCTCAGAGCTGCCTTGCATCTGGAGACTTCTCTTTCTTGGTAATCTTACTGGGCTGCTGGAAGTAACTGCAGCAGGGCTTGCTAATTTGATTCCAGTTAAAAAAGGAATTCCATTGCACGGGAATTTAAAAATAATTTCTTTTCAAGTCGTACACAAAATAGTTGAGATTGTCTTCTGAGTTGCTTTAATTTTTAGATCAACCTGTGAAGCAGCCCCATTGTTACACTATTTTTTTTCTCTTTCATCCTGGAACTTTTATTCACAATTTGATATCAAATTTGTGTCTTGTTAATGCTTTTTTGTTTTTTTTACATTTTGGTTACTGGTACTTAACTGGCTTGTACTTAAATTTCTTAGCTACACAGGATGGATAGAAGGCTCAGTGACTAACAGCATGTACTGCTGTAGCAGAGAACCTAGGTTCAGTTCACAGCACCCAAGTTAGGTGGCTAACCACCCCCTGTAACTCCAGCTCCAGGGTACCTAATGTTCTGGCCTCTGTGGGCACCCCCTACTCCTGTGCATACACCTGTCCCCCACATACACATGATTAAAACTCCTGAATGATTGCTGAATGCATCTAATAATAGAAACGATAGGGAAACACTGTCACATCCGATTGGTATTCTTGTTGGATTCTTCTTCCACTTTTAGAATTTTAGAGCTGTTTTTTCCCTCAAATATACAACTAACATTTTCTCTTATTTTGTAGTATTAAGATGTCCCTAAGTGTCATCGCATTTGTGAGACTGAAAGGTGTTAATTGGTAAAGAGTGAAAACAGGCATTTAAATCTGTTCTTAGGAGGGTGTGTCTGGAGCTGTCTCAGGTGTGTGGAATGCTAGTTGGCAGTTTCGAGTAGATGTTCCTTTAATTGAATGAAATGCCACACAGTAAATATTCAGCAACATTTTAAACAGTTAAAATGAAATATTTTTCTACCTCTACATCTTTTACTTACTGATAAATTCAGGTGCTTTTTTTTGTTTTGTTTTTTAATCCACAGAGTCATTTATATGCAGCTTTTATTGCTTGTTACTGATATGGTATATTGTTTTGGTACTTTTTCTTAAACTGAATATTTCTCCAATTTCTGTGGCAGATCCCCTTGCTCACAATGTATTATCTTCTAGTAAGTAGTTTAATTTTCATTGTGTTTTGTTTAGCATTTTCTATACATATTAACAAATGAAATGACCCCCTAGCTTACTTTGTATTCTGTTCTTCAGGTTTTAAGTCCTAGGTCATATTTTATATAACATTTTATCATTTTTTTTCTATATTCAAAGTGGTTCGTATAACCATGATACTATTTCCTGGCTATTTTATACTATCTATGGACTCAAATTTATCTGTGGACTTCTGCCTTCTTTGACATTATTTTTTATTTGTTTTAAGTTTCTTCTATTTATAAATAAGATTTTTTTTTTTGAGACAGGGTTTTTCTGTGTAGTTTTGGTGCCTGTCCTAGATCTCGCTTTGTAGACCAGGCTGGCCTCTAACTCACAGAGATCCTCCTGGCTCTGCCTCCCGAGTGCTGGGATTAAAGGTGTGCACCACCACTGCCCAGCAATAATTGTTACATGAAATTCATTTTAATGTAACTGTGTATTCACTCATTTTATTTTGATTTTGGTTATCTATTATCTCTCACTTATATTTGATTTAGGTAGGTTTTACTCTTGATTAATTTTTTTTATTGTTCCTCTGTTACTAAAAGCTCAATTTTTCAGTATGCATATTTAATTTTTTCCCTTTCCTTTTTGTTTTTTGCTTAAATTGTCTTTTGAGGTAGAAATTAATGGCTCTATTCATTTACAAATGTCTCCTAATTGCCTGTGATATCTCATGAAGTCTTTTACATTCTAAAGACCTGGATGAAGGCGAACAAGTCTTTGTTACCACAAAGACTGAGTGTGTGTGCGTGTGTGTGTGTGTGTGTGTGTGTGTGTGTGACTGTGTAGGTGGGCATATACAACACTATACATACTTATTATTCTGATACCTTTAATTTTAAGTGGACAATAAATACTGTTAAGTATAGACATAATACTGTACAACAAAATCTGAAAGTTATGGCAGAAATTCCATTTTTCCCTTCCCTCCTGGCAACCATTACTTTCTGCTTTTTTCGATACTGTAAGTAGGGACATACATTACATTTCATTCTGGGGCTGCACTTTTTTTTTCCAGCAAAATGTCCTCCATGCAATTGTGTAAGGTAAACATCACTTTATTAGGCTGAATAACATTGCGATGTGCATATACACCAGATTTTCTTTTGGCAGTCATCTATTGTTGGGCATTCAGGTTATTCCACATCTTAGCTTCTCGTTAGTGAATAATTCTGTGATAGATATATGAATGAAAATATCTTTTCAAGATTCCAGTTTCAATTCCTTTGGACAAGTGTCCAGAAATGGTGTCACTAATCATATAGAAGTCCTATTTTCAGGATTTTTTTTTTTTTTGAGGAAACTCCACTCCATTTTCCATATGGCCGCACAGTTTTACATTCTTGCCAGTATCATGCAATGGTAGGATTGTGCAAGTCTCACCAACGAGTGTAGTCTAGGTATAAAGGGACAGCTCGCTGTGGTCTGATTTGCATTTCTCTGGTGATAGGATGATGCTGGACATTGCTTCGTAAACTTGCCAGCCATGTCTATGTCTTCTTTGGAGAATTATCTGCTCAAGTCCTTGGGTTAGTTTCAGCGGGGTAATCTGTGGGGTTTTGCGGCTGAGTTGTAGGGAATCCTCGTGTGTTTTGGAGATGAACCTCGTGTGGATGTGTGGTTTACAGTCTTTTTCTCTCATTTCCCCGCTGCCATTTCAAGCTGGTGGTTGTTTACTTTCCAGTGCAGAAGCTTTTGGTGCCATGTAGCCCTGCCGATCTGTTTTGGCTCCTGTTGCCTGTGCTTTTGGTGTTTCCTTCACAAAATCTCTGCCAACACCAATACCACGAAGTTTCCCCCTAACGTTTTCTTTTAGAAGTTTTGCTGTTTGGGGGCCCTGTATTTGCATCTTGAGTCCATTTTGAGCTGAGTTTTGTGCATGGTGCAGGGTAAGAGGCCAGTTTCATTTTCTTTTCGTGTGTGGAGGTCCAGTTCTCGCAATGCTGTTTAGTGGGAAAACTGTCCTTTCCAATTGTGCTGTCCCAATGTCCATGTGAGGATAAATAGACCACTCTGGACTTCATTTTGTTCCATTGATCTACATGTCTATAGCTTTTCAGTGGATGTTGAAGTCAGGAAGTGTGATACCACCTCTTCCTCAAGATAAATTCAGCTAGAGTCCTTTGTGGCTACCTCTGAATACTAAAGTTGACTTTTTAAAATTTGTTTTAAAAATGTCTTTTAAAAATGTTATGATGGGCTTTGAATTTAATCTATCAATTGCTGTGGACTACTTGGGAAATTTAAGAATGTTGTCTTCCATTGGGCAGTGGTGGCGCATACCTTTAATCCCAGCACTTGGGAGGCAGAAACAGGCGGATCTCTGTGAGTTTGAGGCCAGCCTGGTCTACACGAGCGAGATCCAGGAAAGGCGCAAAGCTACACAGAGAAACCCTGTCCCGAAAACACTAAAAAAAAAAAAAAAAAAAAAAAAAAGAATGTTGTCTTCCATTCCAATCCGTCAACACGGGATGCATTTCCATTGTCTTCATTACTGTCTTCCATCAGTATTTTTATATTATAGTTTTCACTGTACCAGTTTTATGCCTTATTTATTCCAAACTATTTTATTCTTTCTGATGCTATTGTAAATGGGACTGTTTCCTTAATTCCCTATTGAGACAAGTTATTATTGTATAGGAATGCAAGTATTTTTGTATGTTACTTTTGTATCTTGCAACATCATTGAATTGGTTTATTTATTGTTTCCAGAATTTTTTGGTGGTGTCTTTAGAATTTTATGTAAGATCATCTCACTTACAAATAAAAATTACTTTATTTTCTTTTCATTCTGATTTGGGTTTGTTTTAGTGGGCATCTTTGTGTTATTCCTGATATTTCAGAGAAATGCTGTTTCTTTCTCTTTCTCCCTTCCTTCCTTCCTTCCTTCCTTCCTTCCTTCCTTCCTTCCTTCCTCCCTCTCTCTTTCTCTCTCTCTCTTTCTCTCTTTCTTTCTTTCTTTCTTTCTTTCTTTCTTTCTTTCTTTCTTTCTTTCTTTCTTTCTTTCTTTTTTTCTTCTTAAAACCATAGACTACAGCAGTAGTTGTGCATTGTTTGAGTTACACTAAGATTTAAATGTATTTTCACTTTAAAAATGTGTTGAAATTTAATCACCAATGTATTGAGAAATGAGATCACTAAGAGGTACTAGGATAAGAGGGCTCTGCCTTCATGAGTGGGGTTAATATCATTATATGAAGATCTCTCTCTCTCTCTCTCTCTCTCTCTCTCTCTCTCTCTCTCTCTCT
>CABHPP010145423.1:561-61745 GCA_902168425.1 Peromyscus attwateri
GGGGAGGGGAGAGAAAGAGGCAGGATGAAATGGAAGGGAGGAAGGATTCATTTTCATTCAGGAGTATAAGGAGATTGATCAGTCAATCACCCCCAGAAACACCCTCACAGGCAAGTCAGCGTGTCTCCTAGGTGATTCTAAGTCCATTTGATATGACAGTGAAGTCTACTTGTAACAGCCACATGCCCCAGTCAGTCTTGGGAAGGCAAGCACAGGTTTTGGCATCAGAGCTAAGTTATGATAATCATAACTGAGTAGCTATAAGCCTTAGAACAAGGTAGTTTATCTCTCTTAGTCTTGGGGCATGGGTTTTTTTTTATTTATTTATTGTTGAGGTATAACTTAGATATTATGAAGCAACTAAATCTTTCCTGTTTTGTTTTTTCTTTAATTGGAAATAGATATTTTTCATACAATATATTCTGATAATGGTTCCCCTCCTCTCACTCATTCTAGTTCCTCCTTTCTTCCTCCTCCCATCTGGATCCACACCTTTTCTGTCTCTCATTATGGCTAGGAACCAGACACTGGACAGCCCAAAGACTCAGGATAGACCCAAACACAACTGAGAAAAAAAAGTCAATGAAATGATTCCTAATGATATTCTGCTATACTCATAGATCAATGCCTAGCCCAGTTGTCATCAGAGAGGCTACATCTAGCAACTAATTAGAGCAGATGCAGAGACCCACAGCCAAACACTAGGCAGAGCCAGGGGAACCTCACAGAAGGGCAGGGGAAGGGTTGTAGGATCCAGAGGGGTAGAGGATACCTAGGGAACACGGCCCATAGAATCAACTAAGTTGGGCTCATAGTGGCTCACAGAGACTAGAGTGACAATCACAGAGCTTGTATGGGTCTGACCTAGGTCCTCTGCATATACCTTACAGTTGTGTAGTTTGGTGTTTTTCTAGGACTCCTAACAGTGGGAGTAGGGTATCTCTAACTCTTTTGCCTGCTCTTGGGACCCTTTTCCTCCTACTGAATTGCCTCGTGCAGCATATGTATTCTAGGATAGAACTCCAGTTGTCAGGCTTGAAAGCAAGTACTTTCACGGTTGCATCACCCTCCTGGCCCCCAGCCTATGACTTGATTACAGCGTTGTGAGACCTGAGCAAACATACAGCTAAGTGTGTGTGTGAGTGTGTGTGTGTGTGTGTGTGTGTGTGTGTGTGTGTGTGTGTGGTGTGTATGTGATTTTATTGCTAGGTTCCTTTAGCAGAACATTATTATTTGGTTTTCCCCTAGGTCCCTGGACTATCTAGTCTCAGGCTCTTGGTGACCCAAGCAGCATTGGCTATGGGTTCCATCTCATGGTCTGAGCCACAGCTGATGTTTGAAGCTGTCAATGTCAAGGTGGCTGAGCTCAGATTCTACTCTCCTACAGAACTGAACCTCACAAGAAGTGTTACCTTCTGGGAATGCAAGCAGAACTAAAATCAGAACAAAAAGCGAATTGTGAAAAGCAATTAAAGGAGCCAGCAGGCAGGGATACAGCTCAGAAAGAGGAAGCTTGCCTAGCGGGCACAGGCCCTGGGTTCAATCCTTGGAACTGGATCCGGGAAAATTGAGTATGAATGCACATAAGCACAGGGGCCAGTGTTCATTTTGAAGCCAGACTGAACTTTCGTCCATAAAAATGGCTATTTTCATTTTCTCCCAAATGAACTGGTGTGAGCCATTGCGAACTGTTTTTGCTAGCACAGAGCTGTTGTTTGGGGTGTAATTTACCAGGTTGCAATTTCTTCTCATTGTTCAAATTGTCCTACAGGGAAAATTTTATTGTTAGCTTCATGTTTACAGTGGAGAAATGGGGGCGGGGAATAGTTACACAAACGGCTTCAGGTTCTCAGCTGTACAAGGTTGACAGAACCAGGACTGAAACTTAGTTGAGGCTTGGAATTCAGCTCACTGCAAGGGCTTGCCCAGTATGTGCAAAACCCTGGCGTAGTGGTTTGAATAAGACTGGCCTCCTTAGGCTCATATGTTTGAATAATTGGTCCCCAGCTGTTGGAGCTCTCGGGAAGTCAGAGGTGTGGCCTCGCTGGAGGAGGTGTGTCCTCGCTGGAGGAGGTGTGTCCTTGGGGGTGGGCTTTGAGGTTTCCAAAGACTTGCACCATTCCCGTGTTCTCCCTTTCTCTGCCTCATGGTTGTAGATCCCAGCTCCCAGCTGCTCCTGCTGCCATGCCTTTGCTCTGATATTACAGACTCAACCCCTCTGGAACTGTAAACCCTATTAAACACTTTCTTTTATAAATTGCCTTGGTCAGGGCGTTTTATCACAATAGGAAAGTGACTATGACACCTGGGTTCTTTCCTCAACATGGTGAAAAGAAATACTCCAACAGAGAGCTGCCTAGCTTTCAAAGGCACAGGCAGTCTGGACATCTGGCTGCTGAAGGAGTCCTGTCCCCTCGCAGTCTAGGTCTCCCAGGGCTACCGCAGGAAGCACCTGAGGCCTGTAGGTCATGATCTGGACTTGGTTTCTGAAGGTGAGTGATTTGGAACAAGTCTCCTAATCCATGTGAGTGTATTCTCATCTTCGAAATGAGGATTCCATCTCTTCCCAGCATGACTGTAGGAATGGACTCAGACATGCAAAGGCTCAGATAAGGACTTGCCAGCTCCCAAATCGGACTCTTGCAATGACCTTTGTGTGTCAACTTGAGGGAGCCACCGTGCTCAGTGGTTTAGTTAAATACCATGGAAGATGCTGCCAGCAGTTTTTTTTTTAAAAAGATGGAATTAATGTTTAAGCTTACAGACTTGACGTAAATGGCTTTTGATAATGTAAATAGACACCATTCAGTCAGTTCAAGGCCTTAAAAGATCATCAGTGCCCAAAGGAGAAGATCTGGGCATCAAGACTTCAAAATTGATATTCATCTGAGTCTCCAACTGGGGGTCTGTTCTACAGATTTTGGGCTTGTCAGCCCCCACACAATCCATCAAATCAACAATTTAGATTAACCAGCATAGATACAAGATTCCCAATGACTTAACAGGAAGATTCTGGAGGGAAAAAAAAATGGACAAATGTAAGGATCTTTCTCAAACCTCTAACCACAACCATAATCACACAGGAATTTTACCACAAACCCAAAGACACAGAGAGGACAGCGAAAAGGTGCCGCCTAGTGCGAACAGCAGATGCCGCTGGACACTCTATTCTGTGTTGTTTCATTTCATTCCGGACCCACTGAGGGACGGGTCCGTGCAGATGGAAATGCACTGTAGTGACCAGCATGAAGTGATAGCCGATGGGCACAGGCAGGACAGCCCTTCTCTCTCACCTCTGTTTCCTCTGGGGGTTCCAGGGTTTCACTTCTGTCCTGCACCTTCTGCTAGATAAGTTGATGCTGTTTCCTTCTCTGGTAAACCCTGATTATCACTCTCAGAAATCATACTTACATGATGGCACTGACATTACATGTTATCACGTAACTGAAAAACCTAAGTGGGATCTATTTCTTTTCTGGTTTGATATTTCCATATAATAAAAAGGCAGGGATCTAGGCTTACCCCCTTCACAACTCCCTCTCACAAGAATTTACCGGAGTACTGTTGTCTTAGTTACTTTTCTATTGCTATGCTAAGACACCATGTCCAAGGAAACTTATAGAAGAATTTATTGGGCTTATGGCTTCAGAAGGTGAGTTCATGACCAGTGTGGTGGGAAGCATGGTAGCAGGCAGGCAGACATGGTGCTTTAGCAGTAGCTGAGATCTTACATGTTGAGACAAGAACCATGATTCAAACAGAGAGAGCTAACTGGGAATGGGGTGGTCTTTTAAAATCTCAAAGCCCACTCCCAGTGACATGCCTCCTCCAACAAGGCCACACCTTCTAATCCTTCCCAAACAGTTCTACCAACTTGGGACCAAGCATTCATACACATGAGCCTATGGGGGCCATTCTCATTTAAACCACCACCACCATAAGAATTCTATGATCCGCTCACATCTATCATCCTTAAACGAATCATGTATCTCTCACCAGACAATGACTCCTCCTCTTGTCCTTTGCAATGCTTACAATGGAAAATAGGACTTCACTTACGTTAGGAAGTATCCCATTGCTGAGCTATATCCCACTAAATTGCTCAAGCCAGCCTTGAACTCTGTAGTTCAGGAGAGCTTTGAACCAACAACCTTCCTGTCTCAGTCTCCCAAGTGGCTGGAATTACAGCACCACTGGGCCCAGTTTAAACCTAGTTCTTAAAGGTCTCACTACCTTAACACCACCACAGTGAACACAAGGCCTTCTATGCATGACTCAAAACAAACCACACCCACGCCATAGCACCGGGGTACACCTCAGTGCTGTCCTACTCAAACCCCTGGCTATCTTTGAAGAATTAATCAACCTCAGCTTTTTTTCCTCAGCATGATACTTCCAGAAATACACCAGACCTGAAGCAGAAACACAAATCCTTGGTGCACACACATAGATAACCAGTGTCACAGACATGATATCTAATATGATTGAGCGGAGGCTTTAAAATTGAGGGGAGGGCTCATCCTGTAAGCAGCCTGAGGTGAGCTGTGAAGATGGTTCATTCCTTTCTTGATCCAGAAAACCCTACAAAATCATGCAAATCAAGAGGTTCAAATCTTCGGGTTCACTTTAAGAACACCTGTGAAACTGCCTCGGCCATCAAGGGTATGCATATCCGAAAAGCCACCAAATGTCTGAAAGATGTCACTTTAAAGAAGCCATGTGTGCTTTACCGGCGGTATAATGGTGGAGTCGGTAGGTACGCCGGGGCCAAACAGTGGAGCTGGACACAGGGCCGGTAGCCTAAAAGGAGTGCTGAATTCTTGCTGCACGTGCTTAAAAACGCAGAGAGGCCGGGCGGTGGTGGCGCACGCCTTTAATCCCAGCACTCGGGAGGCAGAGACAGGCGGATCTCTGTGAGTTCGAGGCCAACCTGGGCTCCCAAGTGAGTTCCAGGAAAGGCGCAAAGCTGCATGGAGAAACCCTGTCTCGAAAAAAGCAAAAAACAAAACAAAAAAAAAAAAAACGCAGAGAGTGATGCTGAACTGAAGGGTTTAGGTGTAGATTCTCTAGTTGAACACATCCAGGTGAACGAAGCACCAGAGACACGCAGACGGACTTAAAGAGCTCGTGGCCAAATTAACCCGTCCCTGAGCTCCCCCTGCCACACTGAGAGGATCCTCACTGAAAAGGAACAAATTGTTCCAAAGCCAGAAGAGGAGATTACACAGAAGAAGATATCCCAGAAGAAACTGAAACAAAAACTTACGGCACGGGAATAAATTCAGCATAAAATAAATGCAGATAAAAGTAAAGGTCTTCTGGTCATCTGTCTAAGCAGTGTCTCAGATGGCCTGTCAATCAACCCTGATGGGAGGGGTGTGTTTATCATACTGGAAAGGTTTATTAAAGTGATCAAACAGAGAAACAGACGGGTGGAAAACAACTAAACCATGGAAAAATGACTGTGTCTAGTTTTATTGAATTAGCATTTACTGGGGAACTATTGTGTAGAAGACTATAGGATCTTGGTTATATAATAAATCTGCCTATAGGGGAAGGAATTCTTTACAGTTGATCCTAATTAAGCTATAATAATATGCTTAGAATACTTTTATAAGTGATTTGTTAGAAAGGGCAATACCCAAATGTTAAGCTGTACAATTTTTTTTAAGGATTTTTTTTTTAAAGTTAGTGTGTTAATGCCCCTCTTAGACATGTTTAACATCTTACTGATTTTGGTGGGCGGGACCATATCATCAAATGGTTTTCTATCATAAAGAAAACAAATGAGGGGAGGTTGGTTGGAGAGTTGAGAGTCTCTGCAAGATTCTGATTCAGTCTTGCTCTTGACATTTTGGCAGCATGAACCAAACAACTTGGATAAGGAAGTACATGGCAACAAGAGAATTCTAGTCTACCAGTGGTGTGGAGAGAGATCTGGGAAGCTTGAGGAAGGCAGGAAGGACAGGGTGGTGAGGGAGGGCACCGGCCTTGATGTTGATTTCATGAGAGTCACTTGTTTATTGTTCATAGTTTCCATGAGTGTCTCTACCAGGAAGGGCTCCCAGCAGTGTGCCGCATGAGAGAGCTCTGATTTGATGGTGACTAGCCCTCAAGGAATGTAAACTCCACCCATAAACAAAGAGGCAGCAAGGGTTTCCATGTTGTGTAGGACCAAAGGAAGAAATGGTTGTGACTGAGGCAGTCTGGGAGGGGATAGCTGAGAGATCCACAGGGCCAGCTAGGAGTTAGGTTAACCCTTGCCATCCTGGAGGCCTGGTAAAGTGGCCCTCTGCTGTTGGGGTAGCCAGGCCTAGAATTGGGTCCTGACCTTTTTGTTGTATGCTAAACCAGCAGAGGACTAGGTACTGCTTTGGTTGTTCAGTTAGATGAGAACATGTAATGTCAGTATTGTTGTATAAATCAGATTTCCAAGAGTTCAAAGTTATGGTGGGGTTTACCAAAGAAAGGAAAACAGCATCCATTTAAGACAGGCATAGGACAGAAGCTGAAACAGCTTTGGAGGAAGAAGCAGAGAGAAGGGGCTAGTTGTAGCAGGCTATTTTCTGCTGCTATAACAAAATACCCGAGACTGGGCAGGAGGCCAACTTTTCTCACTATTATGTTGTTCACCATGATGAGAGGCAGTCAAGGGCTTCACCAAAGCTGAGCATGTGGGGGCCACAAAGTTAGTCTCCACATAAATGTCTTTTCTTTATAGAGTACCCAGTCTCCGGCATTTTGTTACAGCAACAGAAACAGCCAGCTAGTTTCCTTTTAACTCTAGCTTTCAATTTGTACTCTGATATAATGCACTCATGTCTGGGGAAAGAAACAAAGTCTTACCCTGTAAAACTGAACACAGAAGTAACTGGGTTCAGAATAAAGGCAACGGTGATGCAGATTCCCTCAGACCCTTTCAAGTTTATTTTCTGAGCCCTTATGCAGTAGTGATGATACTAATTAAAAAAAGAAAAAACATACACAGTGAAAAGGCATGCTTCATTCTGGGCAAAGGAATACGACAGCAAATATAAGGCTCTGCTATTTTAAAAGGTGGGCAACCACATGATTCAGCAGTTCTGGGGATACTTCACAAAAAAAAAAAACACAGAATTCAGCCGGTATGGGTGCCTGCCTCCAACCTCGACCACCTGAGTTGGATCCCCAGGCCCCATGTAGTAGAAAAAGGGAATGCCTGTAAGTTGTCCTCTGTCCCCTACATGTATGCCATGGTAAAGGCATATGCACACACACACAATAAAAAATGTAAAGACTTGAAAGCAGGGTCTTGACCCAGTGTTTGTATCCACTCATGCTTTCTAACAGTAGCTAACAGATGGAAGGAACTCAAATAGCCATGGACAGATAGATGCAGCAACAAAATACTTGTATACTAAAGGCTGGGTCAGAAGTGTTCCTCCAAAGACCTGTATGTTAAAGGGTTGGTTTCAGAGCCCTGCTAGAAGCAAGCCTGTTTTGTTTTTGTTTGTTGTTTGTTTGTTTTTGTTTTGTTTTTCCAGTGTTGAATATTGAACTCAGGGCTTCACACATGCTAGGCAGTCACTCTACCAGCAGAGCCCCAGTCCCTTTTCCCTTTATACTTGATCGTCTTGAGAATGTGATACAGCAACAGAAAGCTAACATCAGGCAGTTAGAATATCATTGAAGAAGAATCTTCTGACAGGCTACCACCTTAAGGACATTATGTTAAAGGAGACAAGCAAGTCTCAAAAGACACATGCCTTGTGACTTTGCAGACCGGAGAGTGGAACAGCAGTCATCGGGAGCCTGCATGGAAAAGAGGCGGGATCAAGCATTTAGTGGATATAGCATTTCAGACAATGGACGGTGATGATGGGCACTGAACTCTATGAGTGTATTTCTGCACTTAAAATGGCCATGATGATAAATTACATTATGTGTATTTACTACAATTTAAAAATGCCGCGGCTAGGTCAAAGACATGGGCTAAGTGGGGTGGGTTGATGTGGCTGAGACTGAGGCAAAGAAAATGCCACAGATGGAGGAGCTGGCTGAGCCTGTGGTGGCCCCCTGCACAGCCCAGAGTCCAGCCCTGCTGCCCTGCGTCTCCTCTGACTCCCTTCTCAGGCCTCTCTGTCTCCCGTGGCAGTGAGGATTGCTCTGGAAATCTTTAGGGACAGGAGTCATTGACACACACCAAGAGTCCCAAAACATGCCCTTCCTACTGGCATGTGAAATGAGTCATTCTTCTAGGACAAAAACATTCAGTGTCTGGATATAGTCTTTTAAGACTAGAAACTGTACGGATGCTCAAAATGAGAGGAGAGGTTATGACTCTCTCTCTTTGCTTCTCTCTCTCTCTCTCTCTCTCTCTCTCTCTCTGTGTGTGTGTGTGTGTGTGTGTGTGTGTGTGTGTGTGTGTGTGTAAAATGTAAGCGCTATAGCAGGTAGAGAGCTTTAGGGCATACAGAATGCAGCCAGCCAAGCACAGTGGAAAACCTCCAGGGACAAAAATACATACTAATTAAATGTACAACATAATGTTTTTTAAAAAATACTTGTGACAAGAAAGAAAGTTTGGGGCAATTATTAAAAATTTCTGCTGACTTTCCAGAATGACATCATACATAAAAATGTTTTAGAAGTTATTTTAAAATTGTGTTTATCTATGTGGATTATCACAGAGGCCTATGCATTTTTCTTCTCTTTCTAAAACTTTGTAGATCAGAAGATCAGGGTATAGCCTGCATGTTTCTGTATCTATCACCTTAGCAAGTGTAAGCATCAGTTCCTGTCTTTAAATGGAAGCTCATCATTTCCTGGTAGACTTGCCTCCATGAAAGCAGGAACAATCACAAGCGTGCTCAGTAAAGCACTTGCCTTATGTCTGGAATTAATGTCTAGCACAGCAAAGGAGGAGAGAAGAAAAGAACTGGGAGATGGCTCCATGTGTAAAGCATTTGCTGCACAAGCATGAAGACTCCAGTTCAAATCCACACCACCCACACAAAATGTGGCATGTCTGTAACCCCAGTGCTGAGGGCAGAGGCAAAGACATGCTTAAGTCAGGGCTCACCAGCCAGACAGTCTAGCCATATCGGTGTGCTCCAGGTTCAGTAAGAGATTCTGATTCAAAAAATAAGGTGGAGGGACTGGAGAGTTATCTCAGTGGTAGAGTACTTGCCTAGGAAGCACAAGGCCCTGGGTTTGGTTCTCAGTTCTAGGGGTTTAAAAGATGGGGAGATGTCTTAGTTATGGTTCCTATTGCTGTGAAGAGACACCATGACCATTGCAACTCTTATAAAGGAAAACATTTAATTGGGGCTGGATTAAAGTTCAGAGATTTAGTCCATTATCATCATGGTGGGACATGGTGGCATGCCGGCAGACATGGTGCTGGAGAAGTAGCCAAAGAATTCTACATCTGGATCCAAGGGCAGCAGGAAGAGACAGTGAGCCAGTAGACCTGGCTTGAGCATTTGAAACCTCAAAAGCCCACCCCCACAGTGACACATTTCCTCCAACAAAGCCACACATACTCCAACAAGGTCACACCTCCTAATAGTGCCACTCCCTATGGGCCAATGGGGGCCATTTTTATTCAAACTACCATTAGAGATATAGAAGAAGACACCCAACATTGATCTCTGGCCTACACATTTGTACACACATACACACACACACACACACACACACACACACACACCACCACCACCACCACCACCACCAACAACAACAACAATATGTAAACATGCATATATCACTCATGCATGATAAAAGAAAAAGAAAAGGAAGAGGCAAGGAAGGAAAGAAGGAAGAAAGGAAGGAAAGAAGGAAGGAAAGAAGGAAGGAAGGAAGGAAGGAAGGAAGGAAGGAAGGAAGGAAAATATAGGAATGATAAAATAAAAAGTAGATTTTTTGGATCTACTCAGAAAAAAGGAGAAGATGGATATGAGAAGATAAAAGGGGAGATTATTGAATCTACTTTTTAAAAGGAACTACTTGTTTTAAATAGGATAAGTCATGAAATTTTTTATCTGAATCTGTCAAATGTTAATGGACTAGACATTGTTAATGTAATTCTGGACTGTATATATTGTATATACTTATTGCATATAGTTTTTCTTATATTAGTTCTAAGCTTTTTTAAATCTTAGACAAAAAAAGGGGAAATGTGGTGATATTGTGTCTCCCCAATATATTGTGCACCTTAATAAACTTACCTGGGGTCAGAGAACAGAACAGCCACTAGATAGACATAGAGGCTAGAAAATGGTGACACACACACCTTTAATCCTAGCATTCTGGAGGCAGAGATCCATCTGGATCTCTGTGAGTTCAAAGCCACACTGGAAACAGCCAGGCATGGTGACACACGCCTTTAATCCCAGGAAGTGATGGCGGGAAGCAGAAAGATATATAAGGCGTGAAAACCAGAAACTAGAAGCTTTTGACCTGTTAAGCTTTTTGGCTTTTGAGCAGCAGTTCAGCTGAGATCCATTCGGATGAGAACATAGAGGCTTCCAGTTTGAGGAAACGAGATCAACTGAGGAATTGGTGAGGTGAGGTTAGCTGTGGCTGATTCTGTTTCTCTGATCTTTCAGCATTCACCCCAATATCTGGCTTTGGGTTTGTTTTTATTAAAAAGACCTTCTAACAATTCATGCTACAGGAAAAGGGAGATGTTGGCCCATTCCAGGCAGGGATAAACTCACAGTGCTCTTCACACACTTGCCTCTACCCTGCCCCTTCTTACCTAGGCTTGCTAACAGGTCACTGTGTCCTCTGAGTCCTCAAATGAGCCCAGTTAGAGGGACACATAGAAAGGGCAGTGCTGGCACTTTCTCTGGACATGTTTCTTTTCCCTAAAAGGGTCAAGCTTTATATTTCATTCAAAGACCCTGGCAAAGTCTTCCGGCATAATCACAATGCCACAGTTGTGAATGAAAGCCCTAATCAATACCTTTCAGTATAAATCAGGTCTCCACCGGTTATCTCCAACCAGCTAGTTGGTTGGGTTCTGTGGCCCAGGAACACTAGGATTTATATATTTTTGTCAAGTCACTATTTTTATCAAGTTACCATTGCTGTGATGGAACACCATGACAAAAGTAAGTTGGAGAGGAAAGGGTTTATTTGGCTTACACTTCCACATCACTGAAGGAAGTCAGAACAGGAACTCAAATGGGCCAGGAACCTGGAGGCAGAGACCATAGAGGAGTGCTGCTTACCAGCTTGCTCCTCATGCCTCCTTCAGCCTGCTTTCTTATGGGACCTAGGACCACCAGCGTAGAGATGGCACCACTCACCATGGACTGGGCCCTCCCCATCAATCACCACCTAAGAAAATGCCCGATAGCCAGATTGCATAGAGGCATTTCCTCAGTTGAGGTCCCCTCCTTTAAGATGACTCTGGGTTTTGTCAAGTTGACCTAAAACTAGCCAGGACAATGCCTTTCTACTTTCTACCCTGAAGTGGTGGCTATACCTTCAACATTGTAAAGAGCCTTGAGAAGACAGCTTGGGAACAGGTTTCCTGACTTACTGGCTTTGGGAACGTGGGTGGTTCTGTCAAAATGTATTCACCAGATTTCTTTCCTCTTCCCTTCCTGTGGTCTCATTCCACCTAGTGGCTTCCTGTTGCTACATCTTCTGTGTGGTCACAGAGTCGTCGAGATTTGGGGAGGAAATAGGGTGTTTTGGCAAGGGCCCAGAGCCTCAATTCCAAGACAGCATTGGTCAGGAGCTGAAAGGTTAAAGCAGGAAAAGCCACAGCCAGGTAGGTACACCAGTCAGAATGTTATCTGGTACTGCACACTGCAGCCCCATAACCCAGGGCTGGCATCTCAGAGTCTCTGAACCCAGACCATGGTGTCAGCTAAGCCATGCTCAGAGCCTTTGAAGGCCCCAGCGATGGAGGAATGTGCAGAAACTTACAGGGACCAAGGCATACTCAGAGTGGCTCAGCTTGAGCAAAACCCACCTAAGCAAACGCATTTGTGGCCTGCACACTGAGATGTGTTTCTCTCTCTCTCTCTCTCTCTCTCTCTCTCTCTCTCTCTCTCTCTCTCTGTATGTCTGTCTGTCTGTCTTTCCCTCCTTCTCTCTTTCTTGCAAGGGAATGGACTCCAGGTCCTCCTGCCCACTAGACCTTTGAGCCACACCTCCCCACTCTGAATCTTACACAAGATACTTTTTTTTTCTATAATATATATCTTGCATAACAATGTGCACACCTGGAAGACAGAGGGTGCTGGATAATAGCTGTTCTCCTTCTTTTCCCATTCTGACAGAGGATGTAGGGTTCACAGGCACCCGTTCCTCATCCCTCACATGTGGGCCCGTCCTGTGTGCCAGGTATGGGGGAAATTGCCTCCTGGCTGTGGATATGATATGCCTGGCTTTAGTCAGGGACAGAAGTTCCATTGATCTAAGCAGTAAGGATGAAAGTCATGACCCAGATCAAGACTGGCTGGGATGGAGCAGGGAGGGTTCACTGATACAGAGTGGGAAGTTCCCTCCCCTCCTCTGGAGTATGGTGTTGGAAGAGACCTCTCCAGTGACCTTGGTCTAGGCTCTTCTCAAGCGTGTGATATCAACTTCAGGGCACCCACAGAAGCAGGTGCTATTCCATTTGACACGTGAGAAACTTGATGTTTTGTCAGTGATGGGAATGACTAACATAGCAAACTCCATTTTCCCATTTTACAGAGGAGCCTAAGGCTCAGAAACACTAAGCAGCGTGATCCTGGCCCCTGAGCCGAGGAAGCCCAGGGCTGGGATCACATCATCTCATCTCGGCTCAGTGGCTATTCACACTACACGGACAAGAAGAAAGTCTGCATTGAGCTTCTCCAAGTTGTTGGAGACTTAGAAATCAGCCAGTGGATGAGGGAACTGAGGTCTGAGAACAGTTTCGTCAAGTCCACGTGGTGATTGCCAGATGCCCATACCTGTCTCAGAGTTATGTGACCACATAGTTCATATAAATAACAAAACCTAGAGGGCCAATGAGTTTGCTAAGTGGGTAAAGGTACTTGCTGCGAAGACTGACAACCTGAGTTTAATCTTCGGGACCCACACAGTGGAAGGAGAGAACTTATTTCCTTAGAGTGTTCTCTGATTACGCATGTGCTGTGGCGCATGTGCACACACTAAATAAATACACTTAAAAAAAAAAAAAACCAATGAACACATTGAATCAAACTTGCACCACCACACAGATTTGCTGTGTTCTGTGATGGTTTGTTTTTGTCAACTTGACACAAGCTAGAGCCATTTGGGAAGAAGGAACCTCAATTGAGAAAATGCCTCCATAAGGCCAGGCGATGGGCAGGCCTGTAGGGCATTTTCTTATTTAGTGACGGGAGAGGGCCCAGTTTACCGCGTGGTACCGTGTTGTATAAGAAAGCAGGTTGAACAAGCCAGTAAGCAGCACTCCTCCATGGCCTCTGCATGGGCTCCTGCCTCTAGGTTCCTGCCTTGGGTTCTTGCCCTGACTTCCCTGAACAATGGATTGTATTCCATGATGTGTAAGCCAAATAAGCTTTGGGTCATGGTGTTTATCACAGCAACGAAGAGTCAAGCTAGGATACACCCCAAATCCATCCAGTCATTTGGCATTCCTTAAGTATTTCTTGTGGTCCCCAGTCCTGAGCCCACCAACTTTGCTTTGGGAAGTCTAGGACCAGAACTTACCCTACAGTTCTGGAAATGCTCTAATTCTTTCCGACAATTATTTTTTAGTTACAAATCAGTAATGGAAGTCCTGGCCTGGCAATGAAACCCTTCAAAAATTCAGATAAATAACTTCCTGTTAACAACCCCAGTACTTGGAAGGGCTGAGGCAGGAGGATTTCCATAAATTCAAGAGCAACCTAACCAGTGACTCCTTGTCTCAGACAAACCAAAAAAAAAAGCACTAAAACCAAACCAAACAAGGTAGTAGAGTACTTGCCAAGCTCGTTTCCCTCCCTGGTACTAGCTCCACCACTAACAAAAATAACAACAAAACAAAAAAACAAACCTAAACCAACAAAACCATCTACTTAATGCCTAGGTGTAACTTGGTGATAGAGTATTTGCCAAACTGGTTTCCACCCCAGTACCAGCTCCATCACCCTCAAAACAACAGCAACAACAAAAGCAAAAACAAAAACAATTTACTTAGAAAAACTGTCTGCTGCAGCTGCCCCACCAAGCTCAGTGTCCTGAATCAGTTCTGAGGTTGACCCCTTTTAAAACCCAACCAAGAACCTTTGAATTATGCTCAGGAAAGTGAATACTTTGTTTTCTAGAGATCAAAAACTCTGTCTAACAAGCAGGGTCCTTTCTTCTTCATCATGGTAGATTTGCAAGCTTTTGTGGGACTCATAAACTGGCCTCGGGTCAGGCAAATCCATCACGGCAGAGGATGCTAAGCTGTGCGGGAGTGTGGGGGTGGGGTCCCTCTCAGGAGTCCCTCTCAGGATCTTTAGAATTTCATTGTGGTACTTGAACCAGCACTAATTCTCAGGGCTAGCAACAGCTCCTAGTCGGGGAAAACAAATTCAATCTAAAAATGCTGTTGAGGATGAAACAGAAAGTGAAGCACACTGTGTAATTTTATCTTAAATTTTTTTTAAAGCATTTTTCTTTTTTTGAGATAGAGTTTTGCTATGGAGTCCAGAATTGCCTCAAACCTGTCATTTATCTCAGACTAGACTCAAACTCACACTCTTCCAGCCTCGGCCTCCCTGGTTCTGGATTACAGATGTTTGCATCACACTTAGTGTAATGTCAGTCTCTGAGAGATGAATTTTTTTTCCTAAGAGGAACTGAAGTCCTCCTAGGTTATTTTAGTCCTAAACAAATATAATTTTCAACTTTAAAAAAAATACGTAGTGGTGCACACCTGAAATCTCAGCACCAAAAGCTGAGGCAAGAGGATTGCCTAGAGTTCAAAGCCTGCCTGGGTTACAGAGTGAGACCTTGTCTCAAAATAAAAACCAAACAAAATGCCAAAAACAAACAACAAACTAAAAAGAAAGTGGAGAGGAAAAAACAATTTTTGAGTGCATTATTGAATTGCCTCAAGAATGTATCACAAATCTGGAGCTTTAAACAACAGAAACTCATTTTTTGTTTGTTTGTTTTGTTTTTTCGAGACAGAGTTTCTCTGTGTAGTTTTGGAGCCTGTCCTGGATCTCGATCTGTAGACCAGGCTGGCCTCGAACTCACAGAGATCCGCCTGGCTCTGCCTCCTGAGTGCTGGGATTAAAGGCATGAGCCACCACCACCTAGCCAACAGAAACTCATTTATGGGTGGGTATCCCAGAAGCTACAGTTTGGGATCAAGCAGTTGGGGGTTCATGGAAGGCCATCTTCCCTCTGTGCCTCTGGCATCATTATTCCTCACTGCACACCTGTCTCCATGTCCACATTCTCTCTTCCAAGAACATCAGTCATACTAGATCAGGGCTTACCCCAAGGACTTACTTTTAACTTATTACATCTACAATTGCCCTTTTTCCATATAAGGTCAGATTCTCGATTCTCAGGCTCTGGGAATTGGGAAGCCCATGCACTTCAGGGCACTGTAACAGCCAAAGGAACGGCTAGAATAGTGGATCACAACTAGGCAATGCAAGATTTTCTCCCCTCACTTGACAGAGACTGTCAATGGCTGAGGGAAAGGGCTGCTGGGCTCGAAAGTCTGATTTTGTGTTTCGTTTTAGTTTCCCCTGGGTTGAGTGCTCAGGCATGGGGTCTTGGCTAGGCAACCCTTTGGCCACTGAGCCTCTGCCCCTGACCAACTTTTTCTTGCAGACTGAGGGCTAGAAGGGCCACCAGGAGGACCAGATACACACAGAACAACACATTTTACCAACTGTGCCATCTCAGGGAAGGCTTTCAAGGACCTAGTTCATGAGAGGAGTCTCCCCACCTTTTTGAGAGGGGCTCGAAAGTAATCATGAGTCATGCATAGTCTGGGAGTGAAGTTCCAGGCCTGAGACCATGACTTACGCTGCCAAGGGTTTTTCTGATCCAATCGCAGGTCTCAGTTTCCTAGAGGCTGTAAAAGCTTTCCACTGAGGGGCTGGAGAGATGACTCAGAGGTTAAGAACACTGGCTGTTCTTCCAGAGGTCCTGAGTTCAATTCCCAGCACCCATATGGTGGCTCACAACCATCTGTAAAGAGATCTGGCTCCCTCTTCTGGCCTGCAGGGATACATGCAAGCAGAATACTATATACATAATAAATAAATAAATCTTTAAAAAAAAAAAAAACCTAACCATGGATGAACACTTGACAGTCTTCTGTCCTCTCCTTGTTGTACTGGTCATGGGAATGTGAGGCTGGAGAGTTCAGAGTCCCCATGTGGCTGAGCGACGCTATCCCCCCCCAGTCTAACAAAGCCTCGGTACAGCCCCCCCCTCCCCACTTCTGAAGCCATGCACAGTACAGACGCAGATACCTGGCTTCCAGGGGGGTGGGCTTCCCTCACAGGATGGTGATCTTAAGAAGTAAGAGCTTCTAGACTAAACAGGATGGTACGTCTGGGGTCACTAGGCTTGGTCCCTTGTCCCTCACCCTGGAAAACCATCTGTGTTCCTTCCTCTCTCCTGAAAGCATTTCTGGGGATGAGGGGGGCTTATTGATCCAGGCCTGGCCTAACTGCTAACAAGAGGCACATTGCTCAGGAATTAGCAGCCCTCTATTCACCAGACATCCCTCCCTCCTGCAGTCTCCTGCCTCCTGCTGTCTCCTGCAGTCTCCTGCCTCCTGCTGTCTCCTGCCTCTAAGTAAATAACCCCAAGGGGCAGGGCTGGGCGCGTCCAACCCTGAAAACACAGGCACATTTGACACAGGATAAAGCCCTCACTGAGTAGGGGACTAGAGCTTGTACTCATGATCGGCTTTCAGCTAGATTGCAAATCATTATGGTTTGAAATGGAAATGTCATAGTGGTGCACACCTTTAATTCCAGCACTCGGGAGGCAGAGGCAAGTGGATCTCTGTGAGTTCGAGGCCAGCTTAGTCTACAGAGTGAGTTCCAGGACAGCCAGAGCTACATAGTTCGGGGTGGGGGAAGAAATGTAAATGTTTCTGCAGGCTCATGTTTTGAACACTTATTCTGCAAATGGTGCTGCTATGGAGGGAGGCTGGGGAACTCTGGGGATGGCTGGGGCCTGGGTCACTAGGGGTGGGTCTTTGAAGGTTGTATCTGGTACCTGGTGCCTGTTCTAATTCTGGTTATACAAACAGCTACTGCCATGTTCTTTCACCACCACCAACTGAGCTCTCCCACTGTGCTAGCCTGGCTGTAGTGGTCTCAAACCCTCAGAAACTATGAGCCAAAATAAGTCTTCCCTGTTGTAAGTTGCTCCTGTTAGGAACTGTGACGTCAGAGACCAGCGCCTTGACTCACGGGAGCACTGTCAGTCCTCGTGGTAATTCCCCCTTATCTGGGGTTTCACCTTCTGTGGTTCGATTCCTGGAGACCAACTGTGGTCCAAATATAAACTAAAAGATTGCAGAAATAAGTGGTCCACAAGTATTGGATAGCTTTTATTACAGTGATTGTTATAAGTGTGTATTCATAAATATTGTTCTTAATGTCTTGTTGTACCTACTTTATAAACAAAGCTTTATTGTTGGTGTTCCATGTAGTGAAAAGTGCAGTATATGCTTGTTGATACTATCTATTTTTAGACATCTCTGACAGCTAAATGGGGACTGCTGCTCTCTCTGCTGAAAAAAAGGCAGGAAAGCCCTTGGATTATGTGTGTGTGAGGGGGGCATTAATTGCCAGCTGCAGTCCACGAATGTAGCTTTTAATGATCTCTGGACTGCTGATGTCACCTTCCTTCGGGTCCTCCCAGACACTGTTCTATTTCTCTTTGTCCCTCCCCCTCCAGCTGCACATAGACCTGTCCTGGACACACTTACCCTTGTGTCCAGTGCTGGGGTCCATCCTTCCCTGGGCCAGGAGTCTTGAGTAGGATCTGGTGAAACATTGTTCCATGAGCTGTCAGTCCCAAGTCTGTCCACTGAACCAAATGTCTCCTGGAGGCCATTTCCTGGAGATCTAGGCCATGCCTATATCTTTGTCTTGATCACCTGTCCCGATTCCTTGCTCCTGAAGACCCTAACTCCACATTCTCTTGCATCTTTCTGTGTGGCACTGACTCTGCTGTCTGTCCTACATGTGAGCTCCCCGGGGGTGGGGCTGTCAGCTCCACCCCAGCCACCTGCCGACGACGGACGTCTCCATCTCCGGAGCAGGAGAGCTGGGCCACTCCACCCACCCACCTGTTACTGAAGCAACTCTCCTACACCCCGCGGTCTACCTACCACCTGTTGAGTCTCTGCCTATTGTGCTTTCCTTGCAGGACCAGCTTTTCTTCCCTCAGCTCCAGGTAGCTAGCTCTAGCACCTGTCCCAGCTCAGCAGGAGTATCTAGTTCCCTGCGGGCTCTGTCTGCCTTCCCTGTACTCACTGACATTAACCCTTCTGTGGCTATGGACAAAGTATGGCCATCTGCATACCTTGTCGAAGGCACACAGACACAGTGCCCTTTGGTATTTGAAATGGATTAGTTCCAAAAACCCATTGATATTCAAACCTGTGAATGATCAATTCCCCTGTATAACATGACATAGTGTCTGCATGGAATCCACACAGAGTCTCCTTGCTTCAGACCGTCTCTTGAACACCTAATTTGATATGACTGCAGCGCACAGAGGTCATTGCATATAAGGAGGAGATGGCAAGGGACAACATCTGTTTACGTTCAGCACAGATGTAATTATTTTCAAATACTTTCAATCCACTGTTGGTTGAATCCACAGACGCAGGACCCAGAGATGTAGAAGGGTGATCATTTTAATTCCTAAAGCTGCTTTCAGATATCCTAAGACTGTTGCGGCTTCTTGGAGGCACGAGAAGACTTGATATGGTTATTAAGGCTTGAAGCAGGCTCCACTGGGTTAGTTAGCTTCACCTCACTGAGGCGAACATTCAGACATTTCGGGTTCTCTTGCCCTTCCTCTTTGGCAGTGGCTGAGCCAAGGGCATGTTTCCCAGGAGCAGCTGACCTCTGTGCTATCACTGGTCCATGCAGGCCTCCCAGTCTCATCCCACTAGGTCTTTGGGCACCAGCATTTCTTCTTTACACCCGACCCAGGGTCCACCTGCCACCAGGGACAGCAGAGACATTTCTGACATTGGCTCCCTTTGATCCCCAACTGTGACATCCATGTATGACATCCTTCTTGACTCAGCACTAAGTGCCTTTGAGTGCCTTAGCTCTTTTGTTCTTTGATATCACAGTACATCAGGAGGAATTCTCAATCCTTCTCTGTCTGACATCATGGCGGTGCACGGGAAACCTGCACACAGTACAAGGGAAGCCACTGCCTGGTATTTCTACCCTTTCCCTCCCCTAACCCCAACAGCTACACAGATGAAAGCTGAGACCAGAGCTGGTCTCTACCCTTGGTTTTCCTCGTATGAGATGGGGTCTTGTGTGTAGCTCAGGCTGGCCTGAAGCTTGAGATCGCTCTTGCCTTGTCCCAAGTGCAGCAATTGCAGGTGTATGCCACCATATCCAGCTAAATATATTTATTTATTGCTACAGATCTAATGCCAGTCTTCAGGCATGCTAGGCAAGTTCTCTGACACCCGAGCTACAGCCCCAGCCCATCACTTCCACTTTCCCAGATAAGGAAATGAGGCTCAAAGGTTCTGGACATTTGTCTAAGGTCCCACACTAATGACTCAGGTCTAGAGCCGGGACTTGGGCTCAGCTCTTTGGCTATCTGTCAGAGTGCTCTGTTACAGAGCAGCAGGAGTCAGGTTGCCTTCTGCCAGCCATGGGGGGGGGGGGGGGGGGGGGGGGGGGTGATGTGGAGTGGCATAACTAAACAGATTTGTGCTGTTCTGCCAAAGCGGGAGACTCAAGACATACTCCGTTGCTATAACAGAATACATGAGACAGGGTAATTTATAAAAGAAAGAATGTCATTCAAATCATGATTCTTGTTTTTGTTTTGTTGTTTGTTTGTTTTCCTAGACAGGGTTTCTCTGTGTAGCCCTGGCTGTCCTGGAACTAGCTCTGGAGACCAGGCTGGCCTCAAACTCAGAGATCTGCCTGCCTCTGTCTTCCGAGTGCTGGGACTAAAGGCCTGTGCCACCACTGCCCAGCCAGATCATAAGGCTAGATGTCAAAGACCAGGAGGCTACATATGGTTTGGGCCTTACAAAATGTCATAGCATGGTGCAAACATAAACAGGAATGTGCAGGTAAGATAAAACATGGGGTAGTCTCCATTTCTAACTGTTCTCTTGGTAAGTAACCCAGAGCCTTGAGAAAGGGATTAATCCTAACGACCACCCACTCCACACTCCAGCACCCTGGGGACCAGACTTCGACATGATCTCCAAGTGGTAGCATCTTTACAATGCAGTCAGGTTCCAGGCTCTTTCAATTTTTTTATTTTTATTATTTTTTTTTATAGCTAACATGTGACTTTGAATCTGAGGTGAGAGACCAGGTAGAGCAGGCTTGGTGGTGCAGGCCTGTGTGCTAGCACTCAGGAGGCTGAGGCAGGACTGCTGCAAGCTTGAGAGCATCTTGTGTTACATGTTGAATGTGTGATCGCAACTACCTTCTGCCAAATACAAGAGATGGCAACATGGCTCCCTGATCTATGTACCAGGAAGAAGGGCAAAGGACAAGGGCAACATCCACCTGGTACCTGTCAGGATGTCTCCTTTAAGAAGCTTTCCAGAAGCCTCACTGCTGACTCCATCACACTTTATGGCTGAACCCTAGCATGGTCACATGGTCAACCCTAGGAGCAAGGGAGTCTGGGAAAGCAGGTGGTTTTCTCTCTGAGCTCTTAGGAGGGAAACAGGATGACTGGTAGTTTGGAGTATCCGCCACAGGGCCCTACCTCTCTCACGTGTCTTCCCTTGTCTTCTACTGCTAACAACATTCCTGCCTTTCAGCCTCACCCTGGCTCTACCAGCTCCTCACCCTAAAAGTGTTAGAATTTATTCCTTTTTATTTGTTTGTGGGTAGACACCCACAGTGACCCACAGTGGAAACCAAAGAGAGTTTCTGCTTTAGCTGCAGGAGGGCAAGGCTCTGCTCCCTGGTCATGGCCACCATGAGCCTGTGTGGGCGAAGCTGTCGGCCATTGCATTATCCAGTGGTCTCCAGGGTGGACTCCTGGGCACAGGGACTTGTGACTCCCTTGGCTCCATTCCTTCACACGTGGTACCTGGCACACACAAGGCACAGAGCAAACATACCTCCAGCAAACACTGGCCCTAAGATGGGATGGCGCCAGCCTGTAGGCCCAGTGCCAGTTCTGGGCAGAGGGAGACTTCCTGAAGGAAAGGGTCGGGTAGGGAGCCTCCAGATGGCCTCAGTTCCCCTCTGCACTTAGCTAAAACGCTGAGGTCTTAGAGAAAGGTGGCCTTCTGCAGCACAGTATCCTTCTGGGTCGCTGGCTTGGGGTCATGAGATAATTTTAACCTTTAACCCCACCCCAGAGCTGCTGGGGGTACAACACAAAACCTCTGCAGACCACACTTAGACTCCAGAAAATTCTAGGCTTTTCTGTGTACATCTAGAAAGAAAACAAACAAACAAAACAACAACAACAAAACCAAACTCCTGCTTTTAGCAAAGTCACCCTGAGGACTGGTTTGGCCAGAGCACCCTCCTCTGTGTCAGAGCCCTTCTAAGTCCGATCAAGTGTCTCGTGCTCCATACCCCCAGGCAATGACTAGGTGGCTGGGTACCCGGGGCCTGGCTCCAGCAAGAATCCTGCTGGGTGGGTTTTGCTTCTTCTTAGCCAATCCCCACCTCCCATCCCGATCTGCTCCTTAACTCTGGAGTCTCACTTGCTCCTGCTGCAAGAGAGCTGAGCCCAGTTTCTCTTCCACCATCGCGAGACTGTGCTTCAGGTCTTTCTCCTCATCGCTGTGGTCCTGAACAAAGCTGTTCTTACATTTCTCTCTCTTAAACCCTCCCCTCTTCCTTCTCTCCTTCTTTTGGTCTAAGGATGGAGCCCAGGATCTCATTGGTCTAGGCCAGCACTCTACCATTGGGCTAAAAACCCCACTCTACATTTTTCTTTACTTTTAACAAATGTCATTCAATACTTTTCTTTGTCTTTAAAGCTGAGAGCCAGGCCTGGTTCCTGTTGGTGCTTGGCTTAATTCCTGGGGGAAGTTGGGGACTGAGGACTTTTGGCTGACAAAAGGACAAAAGTGTATTTGACTTCAGCCCTGAATGATAAATATATGTCCATCACACAGCCTTTGGGCACAGTGCCCAAAAATACAGATACAAAGATACAAGAATCAAAGCTGCCACTCTCTCTTTGATAAGGCGGGTCCCCTCCCATTCATTTTTCTGCAGGTATACATCAGATAAGGCTTTCCTCAGCCCCCCACAAAGGTCAAATTTGCCATTTCTCCCTTCCCCCCAAACTCTGCTGAGTGAAGAAGGCCATGAGAACTTGATCCAAACTTTCTGTCTTGCCCTTAACATGTCCTGAGACCAGTTCTGTCTGTGTCTGGGGCAGCTTTTTGTCATAAAACTCAAGGGTTAAAAGGATGGAGCATGGGAATGGAAGAATTAGTCAGAGCTGGGCTCCTGTCCACCGCCCCCAGTCCCACCCCCTGCCGCCCACACAGGACCGATTTCCCACTAATTCTTTGATCTCTGGGTGTTCCCCTGACCCCCGGCATTTTAGTGTGGGCTGTGAGAGGCAGACCTGCACCCTGGCACTGGATTCCGGACAATTCCCCTTTCAGCCGAAATCACTGGACTCTAGATCTAAAGTCTAACGCTGCAGGAGTCCTCTCTTTAGAACACACACTCAGTAGAAACCGGCGGAGGAGCTGGTGACCACAAAAGGAAAAACAGTGTTTCCTGGGAACTACGTTTGTCCCGAGGTTGCAGCAATCAGATGAGGCTGACTGTTTTACAACAACAACTATTATTTGGTTTTGGAGGGTAGAAAAAGTTTTTTTTTTTTTTTAAGTTACTTTTTTCTGCATGTTTTTAAAGAGTAAGAGCACTAAAATGTCATTTTACAAGAGATATGGTTCATTGTTCCCATACATCTTAATACCAGGTATGAGTCTGCACTTGGTAGTTTTTAAAAGCAATGATCATAATATAAGGTAGAATATTCATATCTTAGGTCCTTCTTAGGGATGGGAGGTCAACCTGTCCTCTGTACCTGTCCAGCTTGAGAGAAGAGATGACATGGTACCAGGCCACCCCCTTTGGAAATGCTCTCTGCGTCTGTCCTGTGAGAACGTGCCTCATCTGCTCTGTAGACATTCTAAGGCATTCTAAAGCAGTCTAATGCACCTAAAGTGGCTGGTCAAGTGGCTCACCTCCTTAGCCCTTCCTGGGTAGACATCTTCTGTCTTCTTGACCTGCCTGCACATCACCTTTCCCGTTCAGCTGTGTCCCTAGAGGCCACTCGGTAAGGCTATATCCAGGACCTCCAGGGTCCCACGGCACAAGCAGGGACTGGAAGCGAGGAGGGGAGAAAATGAGATCCTACTACTGACCCCTCCCTGCAACACCCCCCCCCCCACACACACACACACTAACTGTTGCACACACTGGCAAGGCTGTCTATCTCCAGGCTCTGGGATATCCCATTTCCCCCTAGGATGTGAAGAAGGTGACTGCTGTCACCAGCCTGGGGAAAGCACTATCCATGTGGCTTTTCTAGGCCTGGGCCACAGCGCCACAACACTGGAGCTGAGAAAAGGGTGCCTTGAAGTATGGCATTGAGGGATGCTGGCTCTGAACTGAGGGATACTGGATATGAAGCTTCCCACTGCCCTCCTGCCCTTCATTCCTGTCCTCCTTTCTCTACAGAGTGGCCACAGAAACTGGAATTCCTCTTCCCCAAGGCAGTCCTAGACACAAACAAAGCCACAGTACCCCCAATGGCAGCCCCACCCCCACCCCTGCACATCTGTGTTAGACTCTGCCAGAAAAGAACGGTCCACCAGCCTTCTCTGAGAGTGGATTGTAAGATCTTGACTCTAAAGGGTCCTGCTTCAAATCTGTTAGGGGGAAGGGGTGCCACCCAGATCCAAGAGTAGGAGCAGGCAGGCCCGGCTGGGGTCCTCAGCCTGTAACCAATAGTCACACCCTGTTGTTCAATTGCATTCCTGCACACCTGCCCGTTCTGCACTTAGTTAAGCGGCAAAATGAAGTGTCCCTGGGGCCTTTGTGTCTTCACTTCTGGACTCTCCCACACTTAGAAAGCTGATTAAACAGGTGTTACACGTCTCTCATGCTGATCTGTATTTTATCACAGTGTTACCACATGCCTCGGATAGGAGAGCGGTACCAACCTTTTCACCTCCGCCTAAGTAATTCCTTCATCTAATATTCTTCTGGCTGGCGGCCAGGACCTCCTGACAGGCTGTGATCAGTGATTTAAGGAGGTGAGTGCCAGTTTCATTCCACAGACTGCTGAAAGGAAAGGGCTGAAGGGTTCCCCCCAGGACTTCAAGTCACATAACCCACGTGCAGGACCTCCAACCCCTCTTCTGTCTAGTTCCCAAACCTCTGCCCTTCTCCTCTTCTCAGTAATGAAAGAGAGGGCTGGAGGGGTGGCTCAGTGGTTAAGAGCACTGGCTGCTCTTGCAGAGGACCCGGGTTTGATTCCCAGCACCCATATGGCAGCTCACACCTGTCCATAACTCCATGTTATGTTCTAGAATGCCCATAAAACATAAGACATATGTGCAAGCAAAACACTAGTGAGCAAAATGCTTGCACATATGAAATAAATGAATATTAAAAATATTTTTAAAAATAAATGTTAAAAATAATTTTCAAAACAATAAAAACGAAGGAAGAACTTCTTGGCGCGCTTCATAGCAAGGAAGTTTTATGTTAATGAGAGAGATTATAAAGTCTGTTTTTGGTCTTTTTGTTCTACTTGTGCCTAGGAAAGCTTCAGGATCAGCACAACTGTTATTGTGGACTGTCGTTGTGTTTTCGGGATGAGAAAAGATCACCCACGTCTAGCTGTTGTAAGTATGCTTGCTTGTCGGGACCACCAGTCCACCAATAATGACATGGAGACTTATTACTAATTATAAAAGCTTGGCTTTAGGCCGGGCGGTGGTGGCGCACGCCTTTAATCCCAGCACTCGAGAGGCAGAGGCAGGCGGATCTCTGTGAGTTCGAGGCCAGCCTGGTCTACAAAATGAGTTCCAGGAAAGGCGCAAAGCTACACAGAGAAACCCTGTCTCGAAAAACCAAAAAAAAAGAAAAAAAAAAAAAGCTTGGCTTTAACTTAGGCTTGTTACCAAGTAGTACTTATAAGTAAATTTAACCCATATTTTTAAAATCTATGTTCTATCACGTGGCTCAGTTACCTCTTTTTAGTGTGGCACATTTGACTTGTTCCAAGTCTGCCAGCAAAAATCCACACGCTTAGATTCCTCCTCCTCTTCCTCTCTCTTCCCAGAAATCCTGCCTATCCTCTCCTGCCTGGCTATTGGTCGTTCAGCTCTTTATTACACCAATCACAGCAATACATCTTTACACAGTGGACAAATATCCCACAACAGACTAACTGGAGCAACCGTGGGTCCCAGTTAGAGACCAAGAGTTGACTTTGAGGCCCTTCTCTCTCTCCCTCCCTCTCTCTCTCTCTCTCTCTCTCTCTCTCTCTCTCTCTCTCTCTCTCCATGTGTGTGAACATATGCATGCAAGTATGTGCATGCTACTGTGTACGTGGGTAGGTCTGTACGTGTGGGTTCATGTCTGAGGAAGCCAGATGTCATCCGCTGGTGTCCTCATTCCTTAGGAACTCACTCTCCCTCTTGTTTTCTGAGACAGACTTTCTCACTGAGACATAGTCCTCACGCACAGCACGGCTGGCCAGCAAGCTCCAGGGATCCACTTGCCTCCACCCAGCTTTTTAAACTCAGGATCTGGCCCTCACACAGTCTCCCCAGCCCGTCCACTTCTTACTAATTTTATGCAAAACTGCTTCCTAGTGCTCAGGCTGGACCTCCCTTCCAGCCCCCAGCCCCCAGCCTCAACCATTCATTTCAGCAGCACAAGCTCCAGGAGCTCCTGACTCCATCACTGATGTACCAGAGGGCGGCCCTGCAGCACAGAGCAGGGAGTGCAGTTCCTCCTGTCATTTCTAGGTCAGGAGGGCAAGACAAACGACTCTATGCCTGACACCATGGTCCTGGTACACCTGTACATGAGGGCTGGGCCAGAGCCTGCGACTCTGCTGTCCAGATCCCGCTCTGTCGAAAGACGAGCTTTGAGAACTATGTGCCAGGCTGGACTTTCTTACCTCCTCTCATCACTTATTTTGACTTCCTGTTAACGGGTCAGACTTTCCTGAGCACCTACTAACTCCATGGAAAGTGCCTGCCCATGGCTGTCCATCTGTCTTCTGGCTCCTTCCTTCTTTTCTTAAGGTAAACTTCCCCCAGAGTCATCCCACTGCCTCTGCTCCTTGATGCTTACTTCCCAAAGGGACTCTAGCCTCCTTTCTGAGTCCAACCAACCAACCAACCAACCAACCAAACAACCAAACAAAAACAAAACAAAAACCCCTCCATCTCTCAATCCCGAGATATTAGTCAAGTATGAGGAAGAAATTCCACGGCTACTAATCTTCACCAGATAGACTGACCACTCTGCCCAACTCTCCTTACTCCCTAACACACTGGGTGTCTCATGGGTGAGTTTTGGAAAGTGTGGGAAGAAGCTAAATGTGTATTTGTCTCCCATCCGGGGATGAGTTTCATCCTCTGTCTATGTGGAAGAGGAGAAACTAACTCCACCACTCACCCACATCTGCAAGGAAGCAAGCAGATGTTCCTCTCACTCCTGCCTCTGGGTCTTCCCTGGACCCAGAAACTCTGAAAGGCGCCCCTGTGTTCTCCTAGTGCAGTGTGGAAGCCCTCAGGTGGAACGGGAAGACTTGTCCTTTCTCACAGGTAAGAAGTTTCTTTCTTTGATTTTGTTAGAGGAAGTGACTCTCACCAACCTCCCCATAGGCTCCTGCGCTGAAGAATACAGGAGAGGCAGCTCCGGCTGGCCAGCACTAGTTCGAAACCATTGCCTATCTTTCCACTGCTGTGCATATGCTTAAATCAGGGACAGCCTCAGAGGACACGTTCAGGAGGGAAGATAGGGAGGCACTAGCAAAGGAGAGGGGGGCAGTGGAGCCATCACATTCGTAGAGAGTTCCTGCCTACCTCCACCCCTTCTTACCCAGGAGTTTCAGTTCCTGCCAACCAAAATACTGACGATGCCCTATAGACATCGGATACCACCATAAATGTTTAGGTGAGTCTGAGAAACAAAGAAGCGAGCATGAGTATGTGTGAGCACACCCCCACCCCCACCTGAAAGGAGTAGTCACACTCCTCTGGTTCATTACAGCTATTAAAAGTGAGATCACACAACATGAGATAACTAAATGAAACATGAAAAGATACATCAAATTGGTTCTTTAGTCATGGTGTGTGTGTGTGTGTGTGCACATGTACACATGTATACAGAGGTACACTCACCTGTGTGTGCACACGTGGAGGCCAGAAGTGGATGTCAGGCATCCTCCTCTATCAGGTATCCATGTAAGTTTTTAGACTGGGTCTCTCACTAAACCTGGCTTACTATTTTTGCTGGAATGACTGGCCAGAGAGGCCCAGGAATCCACCCCCAGCACTGGGCTCACAGATGCCTGCAGCCACATCCTGCTTTCATGTGGGTGCTGAATATCTGGACTCAGGTCCTCATGTTTTCTCAGCAGGTGTTTTATCGACCCCAGCCCCTGACGCTTCAGCTTTGGAAGTGATTGAATGCCTCCGTCTGCTTACACTTGTTGGACACTCAGTGAAGAAACCCACTTTCAGTCTGCTGGCTTCACCAAAATCTACGGTGGGGTCTGACATCTTGCTATAGCACAGGGAGGCGTGGCCAGTGTTTCCTCTCCACCTTGCCTTACTTCAGATGGTGCTGGGGGTGGTTCCTGCAGCCTGCTCTGGGGAGTCAGTGACTTAAGAGAGAGAAGTGTAAACTGAGCCTGGCACTTAGCCTGTAATTTCAGTACTTCAGAGACTGAGGTGAGAGAACTGGGTTTGCATCCAGACTGGGCCACAGTATAGCCATTTCCCTGTGCTTTATTTTATAGATGGAAAACAAGAAAGATTCTAAAGTGGTAATTTTTTTTTTAGTATGTTTCTGTTTCCAGAGCAAAACATCTGAGGCTGGATATTAAAACATCTGAGGTATTTTATTTAAGTCCACAGCTTTTAGAACCTGAAAGCCCGAGACTAGGTGGCTCTGTCTATCCCCACTCTGCTAAGGCTCTGAGCAATGGACTGTGCTTATGTGGCAGATGGTACCATGATGGAAGTGTACACAAGAGGCCTTGGGAACAAGAGACTTGGGAAGGCTCCCTCTCCATACCAACCCTCCGAGGGAACTGATGGCAGTCTCTGGAGAACCATATTAATCCCTTCTGAGGGCACACCTCTGATGACATAATCACCTCTCACAAAGCTCCACCTCTTAAAGGTCCCGACACCTCAACACCCCCACACTAGAGACCAAGCTCCCAGCAGTGAACTTCTCAGTACCCAAACTATGTCCAAACCACTGCAGACTGTCCAGATCAAACAGTCAAACCAAATCAGCATTTCCCAACTATATATATATATATATAAAACACCAGCTTAGTCCAGCCCTGGGTTCAATCTCCAACATGCAAAAATACAACAGAATCTCCAGCTACCTCAGCATCAGCTGCTTTCTCTGCGCAGGTTCAGACAGCTGCCTTCTATGTTGAATTCACATTTTGTTTTAGTGCTCAGCAGACTCAGCCCCAAACATTCTGGGTTAGGCAACAGGGCAAAGGCTGCCGGACATACTTCTAGTGAATCTCATTGCTTCTCTTTGTGGACACGGTTTGGACTCACAGGCTCCAGAACCACAGCTCCACTGCCAGCCCAACTTTTGTGGAGTGGTACCTGGAATGCCTGGGGTTCCGGGACCTTCCCTTCCCATGGGCAAATTTTGCCCAGGTTATCTCGAAAGCCTGAACCAGGAAACACGTTAGGGAATTAACAATAGATACCTCTGGGTGGAGGAACATTTACGGACTTATTTTCTGCTTTAAACATGCCTGTGTATTTCCCAGGGGACCTAGGTTGCTTTTGTAACTTTTTTAAAGCCAGCAAGGCAGAGGCAGCCCCACTTCCTCTTCTTCATTGTTATCTTGTGTCCTTCTGCCCCAGAAACTCTAGCCCCGGAAACTTTCCACAGTCACTGCTCCTGATGTCGCCTCCAGCCACCTTCCTGAAGACAAGGCTGCAAACCTGTTTGGTCTCTTCTAGTAACTTGCAGGAACTCTGAGGCAATATACCCTCCAGCTCTCACCAGTACACAAGGCTGTTTTCAAAGGCTATTTTGGTGTCCATGTTATGAATTTGCTATAACAATGGCAATTATGGAGTTGAGCCTTCCTTTGTGTCCAAGATCGGTGCAGATGCCCAAATCCAGGGTGCTTGAGCCTTTGTGTCAAATGGTAGAGTTTTTTTTTTTTGTACAGAACCTACACACATTCTTTTTAACACTTTAAATTACCTGTAGCTAACTTGTAACTAGCACAAAGTAAATAGAGGATAACAACAAAAGTCTGTATAATGTTTAGCACGCGCGCGTGCACACACACACACACACACACACACACGCACATATACACACACTTATGTGCATGTATGTGTGAGCAGGTACCCTGCACATGTACTTTCATGTGCTTGGAGGCCAGAGGTCAGCCATGAGTTAATCTCAGAAGTCCTACACCTTGTCTTTTGAAAAGGCAGGTTCCTTCACTGGGCCTGGAGGCTTGATGATTAGGCTAGGCTGTGAGCCCTAGGCATCTGTCTGTCTCTGATTGCCTAGTGCTGAGATTACAAGCATGTGCTACTGTGCCTGCTTTTTTATGTGGGAGTTGAATTCAGGTCCACCTCATGCTTGCACAAAAAAGCATCTTACTGACTGAACTGTTTACCCAACGCTAAGTAAATGCACAGTTTAAAAATACATACATGGATATATTCCATGGATGTGGAAGGCCGACTGCATTTACTTTGTGTCCAAATCTCTGTAAGCATTCAGAAGAGTTCATGTTTAATCTTTTTCTGTTTTGAAATTTATTATTATTGTGCATGTGTGTATACATGATTAGGGAGGAGCCCTGATGTCTGAGTTATCTGCTGCCACCTTTATGGGGGCCAAACTCCAGCTGTCAGCCTTGAGTGGCAGGTGCTTAGTCTGCTGAGCATCTCATTGGTCCCTTAACATTTAGTCTCGTTTAATCTCCATATGACTCCAGGAACTGGGTATTATCGTCGTGTACATTTTACAGGTGAGCAAGCTGAGCACAGGGTGGCAGAGAAACTTGCCCAAAGTCACACCGCTGTTGGCTGGCAGAGCCAGAATTTGAATCTAGGCAACCTGCCCACAAAGACTCTGTGTGGAAAAAGTGGGGAAAGCCATTTTCCTTGTGGCTGCTATTGCCGCCGCCGGTACATTAGGAACAAAGGTGAGGGAAAGAGCTGTAAATCTTCCTCCAAGCACAACAGCGCCAGGGAGCCGGTAGCCAGTAGTCTAGGCAACTCCAGAGCAGAGCTGCTCATTCACGGAGGCAAGGAGCTTGCAGAATTTCCTCAGCCACACTCCCGGTCCCTCAGCAATCATTAATAGGCAATGAAGCACTGGAGGAAAGGGAATTCCCAGAGACCAGGGGGAGCGGGAAGCCCAGACTGCTCAAGACACCCATCTCAGCAGGGTGCGAGCCCATCCATTTGTTTGGAGACAGCTGAAATAAACAAATCAACCAGTTCTCCATTTGGTGACTGTTTCTCGTGGTTGCCCTGTCTGTGGGAGATAGCCGATACCCGTAGCTATTTGAAGAAAACCTGAGCACTGGGTCCCTGATTAAGAGGTTCGTGGGAATACGGTCTAAGCACCACGGACTTACCACCAGGAAGCTTCGTCCAGGCTGGCGTCCCTCGAAGGGATTGTAAGCAGCTTGGGCTAAAATCCCTTTCTCTGGCCTCCTATTCAGCCTTAGGCAGACTCTAGCTGTCAGACCACTGTTTATAGTGAAGATCGAAGATAAGACACCCCACCAGTAGTCTAGGGGCAGGTCCAAAGCCTGAGCTGAATTAGAAAAGACAGTCAGGGAAACCCAGAAAGTCCTCCCTTTCCTGAGTGAGCCATTGGGCCCTTGAGAGGATCCTTTTGGAGTGACAGTGTTTGACACTCTGCAGAGGCCACCTCAGATGGGGGGTGGGGCAGAAGCCTCCTTTAAACCCCTAGATAAATGTCCCCTGAAGGAAATGGCTAGATGCTAGGCTCCTCAGGCCCATGTCCTGCAGCTACTTAGGGAAAAACACACAAAAAACTTATTTGGCCAATATACATATAAATTCGAAAACATCTCTTAAATTTTTACAGAATTTTCCTTTTTAAAAAAATATTCCCAAGTTTATCCTTGGCAAGAATTGTTAAGAACTTGAAAAAATGGTCACCAAAAGAAAACATTGTCCAAGGGTCAGTCTGTCTGCCTGCCTGCCTACCTGCCTGTCTGTCTGTCTGTCTATCTAATTTTCAGTCTAATCCTCAAAGTACCTGCCATTGTCTACTGCACTCTTGCTGAAGCGCCATCTTTCTCACTGTCGAATGGAAACAAGCTAGCATCAGACTGGTAAGTGCCGTGTGTCTTAGATGAGGATTGTCTTTGTGAAGTTCTTAACCTGAGGAGTAGCTGTAGTAAGTGCCTAATACAAGTCATTCTTGGTAGATGAGAGGCTATGTGCTGGCATTGTGCCAAGGGCTCAAGACCACATGTGGTCCCAGCCCCACCTCCACGGAGGTTCTCAGGGGTCCTAGAACCTGACCGGCCAGCATCAACAAGGAAACGCCAATTCTCAGGATTCACCCCACACAGCCAGGAGCAGGGGCCGGGCAAGCTGTGATTTAACTTTAGGAGACGGATGCTGTGCCAAGCTGAGAACCACCAGTGAATACACAGAACACATCTGACTTGTATTTCTTAGTGATTCAAAGCTTTAGTGAACTGAGTTCCTATGCTTAGAATTTTTTGTTTGTTTGTTTGTTTGTTTTTTGTTCCAGAGGCATGGTGGTATATGCCAGTACCTAGCACTCATGAGTCTGAAGCAGGAGGCTTTTAACTTTGTGGCCAGCCTGGGCTATATAGCAAGACCTTGTCTCTAAAAGCAAAGCAAAGCAAAACAAAACAACAACAAAACAACCCCCCCCTTCTTCAGTTCCTGAACACATCAAAAAGTAATGCGTGAGCCAGGCGTCGTCGGTGGCTCACACTTTTAATCCCAGCACTTGGGAGGCAAAGCCAAGTGAATCTCTGTGAGTTCAAGGCCAGCCTGGTCTACAGAGCGAGATCCAGGACAAGCACTAAAGCTACACAGAGAAACCCTGTCTTGAAAAACAAACGAACAAACAAAAGTGATGCATGTATGCCAAGAGCTGTTCATCCTCTGCATACTTTAACAACTATAAATGCTGTGTATTGCAAATAAGTTAATTAATAATTAGTATTTGTCAGAGCACTGATGGAGACAGAAGAGTTCCTGGGAAGGACTGAGACAGCTACTGAGTTCAGCATCGGGTTTCATGGTCGGTGGCACTCAGTACAGTGGTCTGGCTTCCTGCATTGTCAGGGATCTTCTCTGAATGCCGGGGTCTTTTGGTGTTCTGTTTTACAGGGTTTTGTTGTTTGTTTGAACAGGGTCATCCCATGTAGCCCAGGCTGACCTCAAACTCGAGATCCGCTGCCTCTACCTCCCAAGTGATGGGCTTAAAGACATGTGCCACCACTGCCAGGCATATTTCGCAGACTTTCAAGGGGCTGCCTGGCAGATTCTTCACAAGCTGCTCCTGGAGAGCTGAAGTTTTGCCTCCCAGCATGCCTGAATGATAGCATCTGACAGAACTCTTCACTATCCATCAGCTCCACACAGAGATTTGCCGAACCACTCCACAACGAGAAATAAAATGAGTGTTCTGCATTCAGACTTGTAGAACACATTTCCACCAGGAAGGGATCTGTTCAGAAGACCAAATCCACAAGCACAGGGAACACTTAGCCAAGTTACGTAACACATTCTCTGTGCTTCACTTTTGTGTTTTATTTAAAAAGATAACAATCACTATCCAGAAGTTATTCTCACCAACAGCCAACTCAAAAAATGATTTGACGTTAAAAAAGGAAGATCCGGGCCAAAATATTTTCCATAAGATATTAAATAACCGATGCAAAACTCGCTACTTACTTTACGTATGCAGCTACGTGCCATGCAAACTGGACAGCCATACTCAGTCTTCAAGTGGATATGGTCCAGCTAGACTTCTAAGTGGTGTTTCAGGAACACTGTGGGAGGAGAGCCAGGACTTGCCTAAGCGCCAGCATTCACTCTACTTCCTGGGCTATTTCTGTGAACCCAGCTTCCAGGAAGCCAGGCTTTCCTGCCCGTGACCCTTCACAGCAAGTAGCCTCTCCTGTTAAGTGACGCCCCGACCCGTGAGTGGGAACTGTAAGACAACAGAGTCTAGACAGGTTTTAATGTGATTTGGACGCGGTGTCCCCTCCCTCCCCTGCCCCTACCAATATTCACAGGCCGGAAGTTTAGTGTTCAGTGTGGCACTATGGAGGAGGCGGTTTATTTAAGCCCTGAGACCTAAGGGAAGGTGACTAGGACCCTAGGGGCCCTGCCTTAGTAGGGATAAATGTGTGCATTAGATTGGTTAGCTTCTGGAATGCTTTGTTTCAAAGAAGCCTGGCATTTCCCCTGAATCTCCAGCTCCCTGTCTCTCCACGTGATCTCCCCACCCCCACCCCCCCATCCTAGAATTCAAGTCGTCACCATTTTGTGACATAGTTAAAAGGCCCTCACCAGGGCCAAGCAGGTATCAGTGCATGTTTGGAGCTAGAAAAACCAATCCGCAAGCTAGGTAAAGCCACAGCAAAAAGCCCGATACCATGCCCACTGTGTCTGAACTACACAGCACAGGTCTTGATGGCCAAGCAGTAGAAATAGTAAGAGAATCTGGACAAAAGCAGCAAAAACTGAATAACAGCAACAGCTGTCTGCTGAGGAACTTGCTAAGGGTCCTCAACCTCTGAGGGCAGGGGACAGCCTAGCAGACAAGCCCTGAGAAGACGGTGGGGCTGAGATGGGTGACCCCTGCTCAGACACTGGTGCAAGCTGCATATTAGACAGGAAGGAGCTGCTTGTGTTCAGGAGGTCACAACGTTTAGTTCATTTATTCCACAAATGCTGACAGTCTCTTTTTGGTGCCTGACGCAAGGAATGGGAGACAAATGGGATTTACAAGGATGAGGGAGCAGAGTGTGAAGGGGGCTTGCTACTGTTCTGACTGGAGGGAAGACACACGAGTGTCTCACAGCTCCACGTCACCACTGCCGCAGGTAAGCCAAGCCAAGAACCCACTGACGCAGCAAATTCAGAGAGGCTTTTGGTCTTGTTGGAGGTAGAAAATGGTTAGCCTGAACTGTACGGTTTTGCTGTGGAGCCAGAGGACAGAGCAGTCGTCTCTACAGCATCTCTTCACTAACAAGGTCACGTGTCCACAAGGATGATGCTCAGAAATAGTGAGATTGAAGGACCACTAAGAGAGAGGGTGTTCTGACCTCTAGAGAAAGTATGGTCAACTGGGTGAACACTACTGCAAAAGAACAAAAGAGGAGACCAAAGGCCCCTTCATTCACATATGCACCCGCCCACCCAAGGACAGTGACCTGTGAATGCAGATGCTTCCCCACCTGGGATGCTCCATTTACGATTCTCCGTCTACGAGGGGGGGGGGGGCGGCGGCAAAGCTGTCTGCTGCAGTAGTAAACTGCACTTGCTTTTGAATTTGCATTTTCCCCCAAGCCAGCAGGACTTGATCTTTCCTGTTCAGTGCTGGGGAGTAGCGGTGGCGACAGATCTCTGTGCTGCTGAGCTCATAGTTGGCAGGCTTTGTGCTTTAAAGGCTCCTTAAGATGGATTTATGGGGATGTGAATTAAGGAGCATCTACAATTCAAATTATCCAGAGAATGGAAAGAGTGAGACGGAAGCCGCACCTGATTGTACAGACCTAGTCTAACCTCAATACCAGAATCCATGCATACTAGGTGTTGTATTTTAAAAACGGCAGGAAAGAGTCACAGCATCCAACAGGGCTCACATAGGAGGTTTATTGAGGGCAAGGGGAGAGACAAGGGGCAGAGAAGCGGGCAGAGACTGGTCCCTGAGGACAAGGAAGGAAAAGAGAAAGGAGATGGAGGTGGGCAAGGCCCGCCTTTTATAAGGAAACTAGCGAATGCACACAGGAGGTGCCCTCAGTGGCTGCAGCTGAGGTTATATCCTGTCAGAACCCCAAGGGCAGGCCAGTACAGATGCCTAAATGCTAACATTAGGGATCTCTGAGTCAGTGTTGACTATAAACAGGGAGACAAAGCACGCCCAAATCAGACGCTAGCAAATGACTCCGAGAATGCATCTTATACAACTGTCATGACCAAGGAGGAAGGGCAAAGATGGAGTCAGAGAAGGAAATAAAGGGGAAGCTGTCAATTCCATTGCATAAAAAAAAATACAGAAGAAATAAAAGTCCCCACAGGAAGATGGATTCAGCAAGCAAGATCTACGTTGGAAAGCAGTAGTGTCTGAGTTAGGATAGTAGCATTAAAAACAAGATGGAAAACACTGCAGTTTGTTTTGTTAGATTGGAAACATTTTCCCTATTCTCTTTTTACTTTTTATTAATAGAGAGGACATCAATACTACGTCATAATCACAGACAAGGCAGGCATACACCAGTAACTGACACAGTTACTCTTCCTTATGGTGCCGAAAGCAACCATGGAAAGAAACGTTTGATTTGGTTTATGGTTCCAGAGGATAAGAGTCATGAAGGCAGCAAGCACCAGGAGCAGGAAGCTGAGGTCACATTTCCATCCACACACAGGAAGCAGAGGGAGCCAAAGATGAGGTTATAAACCAATAGTGCCAGCCCGCAGTGACATATTTCCTCCAGCAAGGCTGCACCTCCCATAACCTCTCCAAACAGTACCACCAACTGTTCCAGTACCTGAGCAATATCTGTGGTGACAGCAGTCCTTAGCAAGAGCCCAAAAGCCTTACAGGTGGTTTTTGTTAGTTTGTTTCCTTATCCAAGGTTGGTCCCTGAGCAGAAGCTCTCCCTTCTTGTGTGTGATCTACTTTATGATTATAAAATTATTTCTCGTATCATCGTTGCTATTTTCCGATTCCCTTGCAAGCATCCCAAAACAAGAGCGTGTTCCCATGATCCAGCATCAGGCCTACCACATAATAGATGCTCCATAACATTTTGATGAGTGAATAACAAATGGTCATTTACCTGCAAGCCATGTTTCTCCACCACCTTCCCTTATAGAGCCAAAGGTCTGGGAGAGGCAGGCTGAGCAGGAGCCCAAGCTACACCGAATCTTCAGGCTTCAGTTTCACAACTCCATTTCCTCTACCTGGAGCCAGCAAAGGTAAAGGAAGTGCCATTATGTACACCCCACCCACTCATTCAATTCACACTACACCAGGAATCCCTTAGCTAACAAGAAATGCAGCCTAAAGTTAAAACAAGATGACGTGTTCCCTGTCAAACTTGCAAGTTTCAAAGCATAACATCTGGCCGGGCAGTAGTGGTGCAGGCCTTTAATCCCAGCACTCGGGAGGCAGAGGCGGTGAATCTCTTGAGTTCAGAGGACAGTCAGGACTACGCAGAGAAACCTTGTCTTTAGAAAAAAAACAAAAAACAAAAACCCAGGCCAGGTGGTGGTGACACACGCCTTTAATCCCAGCACTCAGGAGTCAAAGGCAGGCAGATCTCTCAGTTTGAGGCTAACCTGGGCTACAGAGCAAGTTCCAGGACAGGCGCCAAAGCTACACAGAGAAACCCTGTCTCGAAAAACAAAACAAAATAAAAACAAAGCAAAGAAACAAACAAACAAACAAACAAGCAAACAAACAACCCCAAAACACCAAAAACCAACCAACCAAACAAACAAATAAAAGCATAACATCTGGGACTGGAAGAAAAATCAGTCCTATCCCTGAATAGGGGTGAAAACATCAGCTCTCTGCAAGGCATTCAGCAGTGTATACTAAAAGCCTTAATAATAGTGTGCTTGGACCTGACCCCATATACACTATGAAACACTACCTGGTACTCCATTAACATGTACAATATTTTGTACGTTTTTAATGTATCACTGAAAATAAAATAAAAATTGCACTAAGCATTTCACTGCTGGGAATCTAAGGCAAAGGGCCAAGAAGCTTGTGGATTATACGGAGATTCCACTGCAGATTTATTCCTGAGAGTTAAGTATACAAGCAAGCTAAAAGGAAATGGGGACTTCTATATATGTGAACTACAGTCCACCCAGAAATTAGAACCCTACCATGTTTGGAGAATAACAGGGAACAGAACTTCAAAACCTATTAAGCATGTGTATGTATGTGTGTGTGTAGGGGGAGTGGATTTAAAATGTATCCTAAGGCTACTTTTAAAAAGTATTTTCATGAATTCTGGATGGTTGAATTTGACTGACTCAGGACACGGAAGAAGCCGACCGAAGCTACATTACTTCTGTCTCCATTACCACCTCCACCACTGTGCCCCACCCTCCAAAGACTCCAGCATTTTAACAGGAAAGCCAAGGAAAGCAAGCCTCAGCAGTCTAGAGAACAGAGTGGATGGTACATGGTGGTAGATTTAAAAGCTTCCTTGAAGACAGAGCAAATACAGATGGCACATTAGGCCACCCCACCAAAACAGGGTGGAGTGTTGCAGCCCAGAATATCCACAAAGAGCCCTACGGAGAGAATATGAGAGACAAGTTTCGGAGTAAAACCTCACGGAAGTGGGTTTGGGGTCTATAAAGTTAAGGGTGAGAAAAAGAAAAGAACTGAAATGGCATTAGCTGGAAACCACCTGGCACCCACTCCCTCTCCCCACCCTAGCCAGTCCTTAGCAGTTTAGAGAGCTCTCCTGAAGAGAACAGAAGGAGCGTGCCTGGGAGAATTATTGCCCTTCAGCAAGTCCCACCCACAGGTGCAGAGGCCATTCCAGGAGGAATTCTGGGGAAGCAGCCTTAGATCACCGCTCCCAGAATGCTTTGCCAGGGCTTTACTCTGAAATATAAACAGGCCGTGTTCACACTGGGAAGGGAAAGCTCATGGGTAACAGGCAGTTCAGAGCTGCAGTGGCTAAATTCCCAAATCCATACATGAGACCTAACCACCTCTGTGATGGTATTCACAGGGGCAGGGACTTAAGATGCCAGGGCAGAGCCCTCATGGTGGATTATGGACTTTCAAGCACCATGTTGAAAGTGGATCTTGGCATTCTTCAGGCACCAGACCTGGTGGAGTTTTGATATGGGTCTTGCAGACACCAGAACTGTGAGAAAGGAATGTCACCCAGTCTATGGTATTTTGTTGCAGCAGGTCACAGAGACTAAGAATGTAAATATATAAATATTGGGAGAGTAGCCTTGTGCAGAGAAGAGAACATCTTGATGTCTTGCTTGAATTGACATAATTTATATCAACTACTCTCTGAAGAAACCATTTTATTTAAATAAAAAGTTCGTGTGTTTATTGCATTCTTTACTAGGACTTTGGATTTTATTTTATTTTATTTTATTTTCTTATTCCATTTTATCGAATACTTGACAACCATTTTCCTGGCTTCTTAGGACTACATGGTAGAGATTTTGATCATCAGTGCCTTTCTCTGGGTACCACATGGACTGTTCCCAGAACGCTTTCAACAGTGTTCCTAGTGAGCCTGAGCACCTAGCCATTCTGTGGTTATCTTGAATTATTCCCCTCCCCCTTTTAATAGATCTACTTTAATTTCTAGTATTTCCTTTCCCTGATAGAGTTATAAAAAGCTTTATTTATCCCTCCATGACTCTGGCAAGCATAAAGTTCTTTCCTTTCTTTTTTCTATTCTTATCATCCCTTCATGTGGGACTTAATCAGAAGGTTCCCAGGAATACAGTTTTCACACAGGAAGCTGGTTTCTAACCCTGCCAGTTCCCCCAGTGTTTGCAGGAGCCACAGCCTCGGGGACATGTAGTCTTTTAGATATGACCCTAGGCTGGCTCAGACCAGTGGTTCTGCTTTATCTGGGATCTCCAGCGAATTTAGAGATAAAGAGTTTTTCTCTTGCTGTCTCTTTCTCTACAAGATGAGTATTCCATTTCTTTTCTCTGGTTCTACTTTTAGAATTGCAATGTAGAGGGTCTCTGTGAAGGGGGCATGGGCCTCACCTTGAACTTGTCAAGTTTGCTCTGGTCTGAGGGTCAGCTCTGGTGGCCACAGCTCCAGCAGATTCCATATGGGAAACAATCACTGGATTGTTGGAACTCAGACCCAGAATACAATGTGAGAGTTGTTCTAGTTTGCCTCTTGCTGACCTGCTGCTAGACCAAGAGGCTTCGTCCCCAAGGCACATCCTAGGCTGAAGCCAGGGGAAGAGCAGGTGCTGAGAACTCAATTATGATGCCTTCTGTGGTGCAATCAAATACAGTTTCACATACACACATCTGCTGTAAAGAAAATGACCCTTGGTTCTAACAGATGAGAAGTGAAAGACGGGCTACATTTGGCGGCGGGGGAGGGTATTTTATCTTACAGCTTATAGTTCATTAAGAGACATCAGAGCAGGGGGCAGGCCATGGAGTAACACTGCTCACTGGTTTACTCTTCACTTCTCGCTCAGTTTGCTTTCTTATACCACTCAGAACTACCTGCCCAAGTGAACTGAGCAATCCCAAATCAATCATTAATCAAGACGGTGCCACACACACACACACACACACACACACACGCCTACAGACCAATCTTGTGGAGACAGTTCCTCAATCCAGGTTCCCTCTTCCCAGATGACTCTGGCTTGTGCCACGTTGGCAGAAAACTAGCCAGCACACCCACCAACCCGATGTTTCCATCAATGTGCTTGAAAAGCATCTTGATTTATGATATACTTTGTTCTCTAACTGCAAAAACTTCATGAAAAGGTTGTCACATTGGAACATAGAATTTGGGGGTAACCTAAACCCGTGTTCCCGGGCCATACTCACTCATGGTTAGTTGCAGAATACATCATCTCATCCCCATTGAGGTCAGAGCTCTGGTTCTCTCTTCTTTTTATTACATATATATATATATATTTTTTTGACAGTATTTATACACACACACACACACACACACACACAGCAAAATCCATAAAAACACAAAATTGGAAACCATAATATATAAACAAAAGATCAGTAAGATAAAATACGTCCAAACAAAGCATAATGAGATGAAAAATACCACTGAGTTAATTTTGTGTTGGTCACCTACTGCTGGGCATGGGGCCCTTCCTTGAGTGTGGTTTATATACCCAGTTAGACCCCATTGCAGTAAACTAGTTTTTCCTTACACGTGGTTGTCAGTTGGAGATAGCTTCTTGGTTAGAGATGGGAGCTCACGTCCACTTACCCTTCTCTGCTCTGGGACCCCGTCTGGCTTGGACCTGTGCCTGCTGCCACATTTCCCGTGAGTTCACGAACACATCAGCCCTGTTGTGTCTAGAAGGCATTGTTTCCTTGGTGTCATCCATTCCCTGGGGCTCTTACAATCTTTCTGCCTCTTCTTCTACATAGTACCCTGAGCCCTGAAGGAAAGGGTTTGATGAAGATATCCCATTTATTACTGAGAGTTCCAAAGACTCTTACTCTTTGCACACTGTCCAGTTGTGGGGCTTTGTGTTAGTTTCCATCTACTACAGGTGGGAGCTTCTCTAATGGTGTCTGGGACCCTGATCTATGACTCTAGCAAAATGTCGTTAGGAATCATTTTACTGATATGTTCCTTCAGTGGAATAGTATTTGGTTTTCCTCTAGGCATATAGCCTAACCAGTCTCAGATTCTTGGCCACCCTAGCAGTGTCAGACATGGATTCCATCCCGTGGAGTGGACCTTAAATAAATCCAAACAGATAGTGGTTGGTTACTCCCACTTCACTTGTGCCGCTAATGTACCATCGAGCCATGCAGACAGGCTACCATTATAGATCTATCTCAGGGTTTGTAGCTGGGTTGGTGGGGTGGTTACCTCTCTCCTCTGGTAGAGTGCAGAATACCTCCCAGTACCGTGAACACTAGGGGTGAAGGCTCTGGATAGGCACAAGCTCAACTTCTCCACATTCCATGAGCTATGTAAATGCTGTCTTCAGCAAAGGGCCTTAGCATCAGTTTGTGGAGAACAACCCAAAGCCTTGGCAGTAGCTTGAGTTGTTTGGGGGTCTCCATGGGGCGTCTTTGGCCAACAACTCTATTAGATGTAACCCATTCCTGGCACTGAGGTTTGTCTCGGTGGCAAAGAATGTCTAGTTGGGGCTTTCTCCCCCCTGTTCTTTGGTGATTTCATTCAGATTTCTTTCATATATGTATATATTTAAATTTTCTGCTGTAGGTTTCCATATGACCCCTCAAATGTCCTTCCCTACATTTCTCCCTCTTTCCCTCCTCTTCTCTCCCCTCCCCATGCCAGTCTCTCTCCTGTCTCCATAACTATCTAGTCTATTTTCCCTTCCTTGAGAGCTCTTCCTCTCCTCCTAGTCCTGTACTCTATGCCAAACCTCTGCGGTTATATGGATTGTAGTATGCATATTGAAGGCTTAAAAGCTAACATCTATATACAAGAGAATACATACCATATTCATTTTTGGGGGGTCAGGGTTACCTCACTCAGAATTTTTTTCTAGCTACATCCATTTACCTGCAGATGTCATGATTTCATTTTTTAATACCTGAATAATATTTAATTGTGTAAATATACCACATTTTTCTTATCCATTCATCTATTGATGGACATCTGTTTCCAGTTCTGTCTATTATAAATATAGCATGATAAACCTAGATGAGCAAGAGTCTCTGTAGTAGGCTATAGAGTCCTCCAGGTATATGCTCAAATGTGGTATAGCTGGATCTTGAGGAAGATTGATTCCCAGCTTCCTGAACCGCCATACTGATTTCCATAGTGGCTGCACAAGTTTGCACTCCCATCAGCAAAGGTGAGTGTTCCCCTTACTCCACATTCTTGCCAGCATGAGCTGTCATTTTTTTCATTTATTCATTTTTATTTTATGTGCATTGGTGTTTTGCCTGCATGTATGTCTATGTGAGGCTGTAAGATCTCCTGGAACTGGAGTTACAGATAGTTGTGAGCCATTATATGAGTACTGGGAACTGAACCCAGGTCCTCTGGAAGAGCAGCCAGTGCTCTTAACTGCTGAGCCATCTCTCCAGCCCAATAATTTGTTTTGTTGATCTTGACTATTCTGACTGATGTGAGCTGCAATTTTAAAGTAGTTTTGATTGGCAGATCCTTGGAGAATAAGGATGTTGAACATTTCTTTAAATGTTTCTCAGACATTTTGTTTCATCTTTTGGGAACTCTGTTTAGTCTGCACCCTACTTTTAAATTGGGTTATTTGTTTTCTTGATGTTCAATTTTTGAGTTCTTTATATATTTTAGATATTAACCCTCTATCAGATATGTAATTGGTAAATCTCTTTTCCCTTTCTATAGATTGCTGCTTTGTCTTAATGATGCTGTCCTTTGCTGTGCAGAAGCTTTTCAGTTTCACAGGTCCCACGTATTAATTAATGGTTGGTCTTGAGGTCCCACTTATTAATTAATGGTTGGTCTTGAGGTCCCACTTATTAATTGTTGGTTTTAGTGCCTGTGCTATGGTGTCATGTTCAGAAAGTCTTTTCCTGTGCCACTGAGCTCAAGACTATTCCCTACTTTTTATCCTAACAGATTTAGGGTCTCTGACCTTATGTTGAGGACTTTGATCCATTTGGAGTTGAGTTTTGTGCAAGGTGATAAATATGGATCTATTTGCATTCTTCTGTATCAGCCATCCAGTTTGCCCAGCACCATTTGTTTGTTGAAAACGTTTTTTCTAGTGTGTATTTGTGACTTCCTTATCACTAAATTAGGTGTCCATAGGTGTGAGGATTAACTCAATTCCATTGATCAACATGTATGTTTTATGCTAATACCATGTTGTTTTAATTACTATAGCTCTGTAGTACAATTGGAGGTCAAGGATTGTGATACTTCTAGCAATTCTTTTATTATTCAGGACTTCAGAACTGTTTTAGCTATCCTGTTTTTGTGTTTCCATATGAAGTTGAAAATTGTCCTCTCAACTTCTGTGAAGAATTGTGTTGGAATTTTGATGGGAATTACACTGAATCTGTAGTTTGCTTTTTGTAGGATGGCCATTTTCAGTATATTAATTCTACTTATCCATGAGCATGGGAGAACCTTCCATCTTCTGGTATCATCTCCAATGTCTTATGCTTTTTATTATACAAGTCTTTCTCCTTTCACTTGCTTGGTTAGAATTATCCTAAGATTTTTGTTTTGTTTGGTTTTTTGAGGCTCAGCATTAGTTCCCTGATTTCTTTCTCAGTCCATTTGTCATTCATATATAGGAAGGCTGCTGATTTTTGTGTGCTAGTTATGTATCTTGATACTTTACTGAAAGTTTATCAGGTGTAGGAGTTTCCTGGTGGAGTTTTTAAGGGTCTTTGATGTATAAAATTCTATCATCTGCTTATATATAAAGATACCTTGATTTCTTCCTTTCCTATTTGCATTGCTGGGGATGACTTCTAAAGAATAGGATTGTGATATCAAAGATCAGAGTTTAAAAAAGAGAAATCTAGTTCTCGCAGACCGAAAGGCTCCCATTCCACTACCAAAGCATCAGCAGGGCTCGCTCCTCTCAGGGCTGTGCTCCTTGGCTTCTTTGCAGCCATCTTCTCCTGTGCCTTTAGCACTGTCGCTCCAAGTGCATTATGACTGTGTCCCAATTTCATTTCATGGACTCCAGTCAGAGTGGCCAGGACACACCTGGGACCATTTTAACTTAATTGCCTTTTTAAAAGACCCTGTCTCCAAATACAACCACATTTTGAGGGACTCTGCTCTAGAGCATCAGCATCTGAGTCTTGAGGAAATACAATGAGCCCATGGCTATGAGCATCTGTTCTTTTGACTTCTTTCCTTTTCATTTCTGCCTTTCTGAAACACACTCCCTGTGGCCATTTTCTGCTCTGATTTCATACATTATGCTTTTCTCTTGGTACACATCGAACAGGTGCTTACTGAGCTCTGTATTGCCTCTAACACTGCACATGCTCAAAAGCAGGAGTAAGAGCTCAGAAAAGTGTGTAATGGGTGTGAACTGTGTGGGAGTTCAGAAGACCCATGTCTCCTTCTGCCTGAAGCAATTGAATCTGAGGAGAGAGGGCGAGAGTTAAGACACACTGGAAATGGGGGCTGGAGTTCATCTGGCAGAGAAAATGGCAAGGACATTTCAAAAGAGCATCAAAAAGTACATAAACGTCAAAGCAAGAAAGGGCATGGCTGGGAGTTGTGACCTCTGGGAGGAGGTGGGAGTGATGTTGGAGGTTGCGGGAGGATGGGACAGAAGAGCCTGATCCCCCAACAAGTTGACTGATAATTATTTGAAACATTAACAAGTTAGAGTACCATGTCTAGATTTCTGACACAATGCACAAAAAATCATTTGCATATTATTTAAATCTATCTGCAGCATATGACTCTTGCTACTTATTAGTCTTATAGGAGTCTGCCCGATTCTCAGCTCATGGAAGTAAGGGGCTTCATCTGACATTTTATTTGCATTCATATGCCCCTGTTGTCATTACTGTGCGAGAATAAGGAGTGAATGGAGAGGGGTTCTCTCCTTCCTAGGGAAGCCTGGTCTCTGTCCGCCTCAGCTCTACTGTGAAGGCGCAGATGCTTCCACATGTACATACAAGAAACATGCATATTTAAGGGGCAGTGGTTAAGAGGATTTAAGTCTGCTCTGAGTATTTTCACATCAGTACCTACTTATTAACCTGGTAGCTGGTTCACTTCACTGTCCAGACAGAGGGATCAGGGTCTCTTTAAATTAATTAACATGTAGTAACATTAATTGACCCTTTTTGTTAAATCCCTCACATTCTTTCTCTGGGAGGGTCTGTGGTGGTTTGAAAAAGAATGGTCTCCATAGAGCCAGGTGGTGGTGGCGCACACCTTTAACCCCAGCACTCGGGAGGCAGAGGCAGGCCGACCTTTGTGAGTTCGAGGCCAGCCTGGGTTACAGAGTGAGTTCCAGGAAAGGTGCAAAGCTACACAGAGAAACCCTGTCTTGAAAAAAAAAACAAAAACCAAAAAAACCAACCAACCAAACAAACAAACAAATAAAAGAATGGTCCCCATAGGCTCATATATTTGAATGCTTAGTCATCAGAGAGTGGCACTGCTTGAGAAGGATTAGGAGGTGTGGTTTTGTTGGAGTAGATGTTGTTATTTATTAAGCGGTACTGTTTACTGTGCGAGAAAAGCCACGAGGTACAACAAAACCCACTATAAGAGTTCATTAAGGGAATAGAGAGGGGATGTGCATAGGCCTGTGGAATGACCATGCAGGAAAAGAGAGAAAGAATAGGTAGGCGGCGGTGGCGGCAGCAGTGCGCCTTTAATCCCAGCACTCGGGAGGCAGAGCCAGGCGGATCTCTCTGAGTTCGAAGCCAGCCTGGGCTACCAAGAGAGTTCCAGGAAAGGCACAAAGCTATACAGAGAAACCCTGTCTCGAAAAACCAAAAAAGAATAGGTGGAACCCGCTTTTATGGGTCCCTGTCCGCCTGCCCCCCCCACCCCGCACATGCGCACATGGGCTTACGTAGCTACGCCATGTATGTGCATAGATTGTATGATCACATAATGCATAGGATTACACAGGATGCAAAGCCCTGGGATGACTAATCATCTTGCCTGGCTACTGGACAGCGCATGTGCAGTCATGTAACTGGGGGAGTGGCTAGGAATTCTAATAGATGTAGCCTTGTTGGAGGAAATGTATCACTGGGGTGGGCTTTGGGGTTTCAAAAGCCCAAGCCAGGCTTAGGGTCTCTCTCTTCCTGCTGCCTACGGATCCAAACGTAGAACTCTCAGCTCCTTCTCCAGCACCATGTCTGCCTGCATGCCACCATGCTCCCCATCATGATGAAAATGGACTAAACCTCCAAAACTGTGAACAAGCCCCAGTTAAATGCTTTCCTTTGTAAGAGTTGCTGTGGTCAAGGTGTCTCTTTACAGCCGTAAAACACTGATTCAGACAGGGTCCCATTCCATTTTTACACTATTCAACAAAGCCAAACTGCTCTCCCAATGTGACCTTTCCCTACAGGAAGTTTCTTATCCACAGGTATGATAAGACAGCCTGTCAGGAACATTCTCATACTTGTCTGCTATTCTCTGGCTGGCTCCTATTAGTGCTTTTGTTTATGAAGTCTTTAAGGTCACACCCTACCAACCCTCTTCAGCTATGGCACTCAGTGAACTAGAAGTAAATATGCAAACAGTGTGTGCTACAAAGGCTTTGTGTATAAGGAACACATTAGGCTTTAATAACCAGTGAGATTGGCACTATTATTTTCTTTATTTTGATCATGTAACATCAAGGAACAAGGAGGTCAAGCTAGTTTCCTCAAAGAGCCCTGGTGGGACCCAAGCCTAGACAGGCCTCAGGGGAGGCTGAGGTCTCGGTCCCCATGACAGGAACTAAGAAGTTTCCTAGGTCCAGTGCCAGCTTAGTGCTCAGCACTGAAGCCCAGCAGGTGTTGTGCAGCACTCTGCTCCAGCCCACCTAGTCACACCAGCTGTTGGCAAGAAAGTGCCTGATGCCCAGGACAGTACCTGGAGGTGTGGCCCAGCTCAGCCTCTGGTGCCAGGGCACAGACGTCCAGCTCAACAGCCCTGTGTATGGGGCTGGAGGAAGTGGGTAGACAAGGTCATGTTTTTTCCCAGCAGGTGAATCCCCAGAAGGCTTTGGTTTCTAGGAATGAGGCTCAAGGAAGAGACATATTGAGAATGGTGGTTACAGATTAGTTTGAATTTTCAGTGGAAACAACAGAGTGTACATTATAGTTAATAAAACCAATAATAATAATGCCCTCTACTGAACCCTTATTCACAGCAGTTACTGGGCCAAGCGAGTCTGTTTCTGTTTTCCTGATGTCTCAAACAACCTCAAGCAAGAGCCAGGCTCTTGTCTGAAGGAGAGACTAGACTGTAGTGATACTTTATTTGTGCACCTCAATAAAGCTTATCTGAAGATCAGAGGAAAAAGCCATCCATTATATTAAACATAGAAGATAGGCAATGGTAGCACACACCTTTAATCACAGCATTCAGGAGGCAGAGATTCATCTGGATCTCTGTGAGTTCAAGGCCACACTGGGAACAGAGCCAGGTGTGGTGGTACGCACCTTTATTCCCAGCACTAGTTAACCATAGAGGTCTGGAGGTCTGTACAGACAGACAGGAAGTGATGTAGCTGGGCAGAAAGAGTAAGTGATGTAGCTGGGTAGAGAGAGGAAGTGAGATGGCAGGGCACAGAAAGGATATAGACAGTAGCTCTCTTTGGAGGCTGAGGAGTTGGTGAGGTGAGGTTGGCTGTGGCTTGTCCTATTCCATGATCTCTTAGTTTTCACCCCAAGAGCTGGCTCTGGGTTTTTTATTAATAAGACTGTTTATCAATTTGTCTTACACTAGACTATAAGCCTCAGAGAGGCAACAGCCTCCGGAAGATGAAGCAGAACCAAGGGTATGAACCTGGATCTTCTCCAACTTTGGAATCCACCTTCTGAATTTCCTTTCTGTGCACGCCTGCACTCCCAAATATTCCAGCTTGGCTCAGCCTGTTTTGTTTTGTTTTGCTTTGTTTTTTTTTCTATCCCTTCATAAATTGAAGTGTAACTGACATACAGTAAAGCAAAAATAGCAACAAAACAACAAAATCAACCACAAAAACAAACTCCAAACATTTTTCCGTGTGTGTGTGTGTGTGTGTGTGTGTGTGTGTGTGTGTGTGTGTGTGTGATAGAGATAGGTAGGTAGGTAGATGATAGATAGATAGATAGGGAGAGAGAGAGAGAGAGAGAGAGACAGAGACAGAGACAGAGACAGAGACAGAGACTCACTGTGCATATGCATTTCAGGCAAGCCTTGAACCCATGATCTCCTGCCTCAGCCTCCCTAGTGCTGAGATTACAAACATGTGTCACCAGGCCTGGCTTTTCTGTTGTCAGTGCTGTTTAGATGGGGCCAGAAACTTAGTTAAAAAGTGGTTAAAAGCTTCCAGCATCCACATCAGGCTATGACTATAGTTCCAGGGGCTCCAATGCCCTCTTCTGGCCTCTGTAAGGCACCCAAGCATGCAGTCAATTAATTACACAGACAAACACGTGTTACCTGTAAGTTCAAATTTTGTTTAGAATAAGATAACATTGGAATTATATAGGTTTTTTTTTTTGTTTTTAATTGTAAGATCTTAGAGATGTACTCTAAGGGCTTAATGTGAAATGGTAAAACAGTGTTTTAAAATTCTCTATTAAAACAATGAACAACCAGGTGTGGTGATACACACCTTTTGTCTAGGCACTCAGGAGGCAGAAGCAGGCAGATTTCTCTGAGTTTGAGGCCAGCCTGGTCTATGTAGTGAGTTCAAGGACAGCCAGGGCCATACAGTGAGACACTGTCTTGGAAAAAAAAAACAACAACAAAACAAGACAATAAGTTTTAGGACAGTGGTGTAGCTTGGTAATAGAGAGCTTGTTTAGCGTATGTAGCTCTGACTTCCATCCCCAGCACCACAAAATGAATGAATAAATATTAAATTCACTTAAAAAGTAGAAAATAGACAAAACACAAACTTTTTTTTACAGTGTAGTTCTGTTCTTAGATTAGGGACATTTCCAACATCCTAAGGGACCCAGCTCTTTGGCCCCACATTCGATAGCTCCTGGTAGGGTTATTAGAGTCTTGATGAAAGTCTCCACAGAAGCTGGAAACGTCTGAGGCAGACACAGGAGAAGCATCGGATGTGACCAGTTAAGCTGTCTGTGACTGAGATGTAAACACTGGAAAATTTGCTGGTCAGTCCGTCTTAACCTAGTTTGGATATCAGGAGTCAATTTCAGTTTTCATTCCATGGCACAGAGAGATTAGGTCTATGAGACATACTGTGACGATGAAATAAACTGCCCTTGAAACCCACTTGTCCACACTCTGACACGACCCAGAACACATGGGAGGCCCTCCCACTCACTCCTCCACACTTGGTGCAGCAATAGCCAGGCTGAGTCCTGGGACTGTTGACTGTCACACTGTCACTATTAGTGTTGTACTTGTTTGTGCCAAAAGCATAGCAGTAAAACTTGCTCTCCGAGGCTGTCCTGTGAGCCAGGTATAGTGACACATGCCGGAAATCCCAGCATCCAGAGACAGAGGCAGGACTGTTGCAAGTTCAAGGTCAGCCTGGTCTACAGGCCTGGCAGAGCTATAGAGTGGAACCTTGACTCAAAAACCAAACAAAACCAAACCAAACCAAACCAAAAGACTGTCTTGTGTTTTCCTTTCTTAACACCTTGAAACTCTGCAAATGTTACGTAGAATAATGGATTGCTGAAGAGTGTGTACATGTGCTGAATAGTGTTATGTCAATTTGACTCAAGCCAAAGTCATCTGAGAGAAAAGAACCTCAATTAAGAAAATGACTCCATAAAACGGGGCTGTAGGCAAGCCTGTAGGACATTTTCTTAATTAGAAATTGATGAGGGAGGGCCCAGTCCATTGTGGGTGGAGCCATCCCTGGGGTGCTGGTATGGATAGGTATAAGATATTATGGTAGATTATTGTATATACTAGTAAACAAATTTAGTAAAATAGCAGCCTTAGATAATTTGCACTGTAATTTGCACTGTTAAGGATTCTTATATGTTGATACAAATGTAAACTATTTTTATATTCCTGTTTAAGATAATTTATATATTGATACAAATGCAGAACTATATTTGTTATAATGTACATATATTTCTACTCTTATTTGAAATATTTGTATATTGATACAATGTAAATTTATATCTGTCATACTGTATGCATGTTCTACTTCTGTTTAGGATATTCTGTATATTGATATATATTTAAGATTATTGTCATATTGCATATTACACCATACATTCCTACCTCTGTTATAAATATCTTGTGTATTGTCACAATTTTGAAGTCATCGTCCTTTACTGTACATTTGCTTATAGACTATTTACCTTGTTTACATAAAGCCTTAGTCCTTAGGTTATTTAGGTAGATAAGACTTATAGAGTTATAGTCATCTATGCTTGTCATCTCTATAGTGATGTTAGTTACGTTATCCAGATTTACAGATACATAGGTCAGATGGACAGGTAATCTTCAAACACTTCATAGACCTAGAGAATGTGGCATTTAAATAACTTAGAATTCTGTTGACGTGAGATACAATTGCTCCTGGCAGCACCAATTTGATCCTGAGAGAATGTTGGGCTTCTAAGACATTTCCATTTGGAAGTTTGTCTTCTTGGCACAAAATGGCCTATTGGGCAAAGAACTGCCCTTGCCTCAACTGCTGACAATACGAGTGCTGTCCTTCTGGACAAGTGGGACACAAGGAAAAGTGACTTCTGAACTCTGCCAAGATAGGGTAAGATGGTCTTTCAGAATTCCTGCTTCTGAAAATGGTCTGTCAGATACTCTAGGCCGGTAGCCAATTTGAATGCACCAACAATGCTGAGAGACATTAGGTGACTGTCCAGGCTGCCAGCTGTCTCTGTCTACTCTTGCAAGATTACCCAAAGTTGCTTGCATCCATCTTCCATTTCTCAGGTACCACTATATTCCTTCTCAGGTCTTTGATGGGATTAAAGACTAGCAGTTATAGTTACAACTTAGTATATATATACATATACATATATATATATAATATCTTAGATAGAACATATTAAGTATTAGATTCAGGTTCTTTAGGATAGGACACCTTTTGGAATGATCTTTGTAACATGCCATTTACCTATGCTCTAGACTTCTCTGGATTTTAGTATGTGTCTCTTGCTTGATATTGTTCGCATTGGTTGTAGTTCCATCTTATCTAGGTCATTATCCCTTATTACTCCTGGACAATATTTGATAATCATTCCTATTGTATATAGTCTTGTATTAGGTTAGAACTTTCTTATTTAGACAAAAGGGGGAGATGTAGTGGGTAGCTGTTCCAGCTTTGATCTGGAAGTACTACCCCCATTGAGGCTTTGGTAACTGTCAAGGCGGAGCCAAGAGAGGACCCCTGAAGACCCAAGATCCAGATGGGCTGGCTCTCTTCGTTCCTGGATCCTGGACGCTGGAGGTAGACCAAGCAGAGTTCTCCAGAGAACACTGCTGGACTGCGCTACACCTTTCCCAGACCCTGTAACCTATCCCTTCACTTGTAAGTTACCCCACAAAATAAACCTCCCTTTTAACTACGTGGAGTTGCCTTAATATTTTAACCAATAGTGGGTGGGGCCATCCCTGGGGTCCTGGTCCTGAGTTCTATAAAAGCAGGCTGAGCAAGCCATGGGGAGCAAGCTAGTAAGCAGCACCCATCTATGGTCCCCAGCATCAGCTTCTGCCTCCAGGCTCCTGCCCTCTTTGAATTCCTGTCCTGACTTCCTTCAGTGATGAACTATGAAGTGGAAGTATAAGCCAAATAAACCCTTTCCTTCTCAAGTTGATTTTGGTCATGGTGTTTCATCACAGCAATAGTAACCCTCACTAAGACAGTACATGAGGACCTTTTTGAAAAAGCATGTTTGGAGCCCATCTGATTATATAGAAAAACCAAATGGACTCCGGAATAAAATGACTTTATTAGGAATGGGGAGATGGCTGAGTGGGCGGGAGCTCGCTTGTAAGCATGAGGACTGAGTTTGGATCCCCAGAACTGTGAGAAGCCAAGCATGGCCCAGCGCTAGGAATGGGGGTGGAGTGAGTTCAGAAGCAGGTGGAGCTCTGGGGCTTGCTAGTCACCAGCCTAGCCAAGAAGTGGTGAGCTCCAGGTTCCTGGAGAGACTGTCAGAGATAACAGAGGACACCAGATGTCCTGTGTTGTAGAATATTATTTTAAGGTGTGTTACTTTTGTTTATGCTTTGGAACATTTGTTTAATGATGCAAAGATGTGTTTGATTAAATAAAATTCACCTGCAGTCAGGAGGCTGCGTCAGCAACTAGCTGACAGGAAGTGGTAGGGAGGAGCCAGGTAGAGAAGGGTTTTTAAATAGGGGCCAGGAGACGCATGAGGGCTTTTGGAGGATGTGAGCAAGGAGAGGGGGTGAGCTCACATCAGCCTTTCTGAGGAGCAGAATTCCACCTTCACCTTTGAATCTTGAGTTCTTCATAGGGACAGAGATTTAGTTAAGTTCCCTTCCTAGCTTTGAAAGAGTCAGAGCCTGAGGGAACAGAATTCCCTCAGGCCACAGCTCTTACAGCCTAACAGAGTTACAGTTGCTGATTCAGATAGCCGTGGCTTAAAAGGCAGCAACCATTTTAAAAAAAGGCCAACAGTCCTGCTCTGGCCTGCACATGCACATCTCTGTGCGACCCCACCCCCCAACACACACACAATTCCTTGTTAAAGTGGCCTGGCACTCACTCACTCATCAAATGGTGTTGAAAAAATTAGGCATGACATTGGACCTACATACAAATATCAACACCTTAGATAAAAACCTAGGTAGAAGACACATAATTCTTAGGTTCTAGAACTAAAATGTCAGTGACAGGAGAGGGCACACTGATGCAGAATCGAGCTGAGAGGGAGGCCCACTTCTGGTGTGATTTTTAATATAGCAGGATGATTTCAGGTCATTGAAATGAGAATGGCTAAAAAAAGTAAAGTAATTACTGCAAACTGCTTCGGTCAGCCCTACTCACTGGCTCCTGCTTTCTTAATAACCCAGGGAAAGGAGTGTGTGGCCTGTAGTAGCGTGACTGGAAAAACATTGCCTCCGTTTGTGTCTGTAAAGAGATACACGATGGCCAGTGAGACGGCTCAGTGGATAAAGGTGCTTGCCACCAAACCTGACGACCTGAAAGCTTGATCCCTGGGGCCCACAGACTGGAAAGAGAGAACTGACTCCTGAAGTCATCCGCTGACTTCCACACATGGGCCATGGCATGCACCCACACCACAACCAGATGTATGCACACTAATTGAAAAAAAAAAAAGAAATCCTCCAAACCAAATACCCACACAGCACTGTCTTCTTTGGAGGTAAATCTCATCTCACTCTTTCTCATGTGCAAAATACAATGATACATGCATGCAAACCATTCTGTTGGCTTATGAAAAGTAATAAAGTAAATCAAGCCTTCTGAGCAGAGCACAGCTACTTGTAGCACATGTGTGTGGAGTTGATTTCCAGAGACAAAATTATATCCATAAAACCTTTACAGTTGACTGGCGTTATGGTGCTCTAGCTGTTTTGTACGACATAAGATAAATAGAAGCCCTGTTTTCAAATAACACTTGTGTGAAGACCAGACAGAGGTAACGAAAATGCACAGGCGGCTAGAGCCACCGTTGCACGCCCGTGACATCTGGGGGGGGGGGGGCTTAGCACCCTGTGTTTGCTGATTTCTCACTTGAAGTATGGTATCTTATGTTTCCATGCTTGGAATCACACCAAGGACCTCCTGGGTGCTAGGCTAGTGTTCTGTCACCGAGCCGCATCTTCAGCTCTACCAGATCTGTTTTTTTTTAAAGTGAAGTTTATAAAATTCTCCTATTTAGAGTCTGTCTCACAATAGCATCTGAAATTATTTCATGTATATGATTCGGCATTTCCAATCTGGGCTCCAGGCAAGCAATTTCTTCCCCACGGGGTGTGGGGTAAAGTTGATCTTCTCATGCAGAAGAATGATTTGGGATCCCAGACATTGCACTGTGTAAAGACAGTTCAAGATGGATAAAGACAAAATGCAAGATCCGAAGCTGCTTAGACATCTGGGAAGACACAAGACACTGGGTTCTGGAAATGGTGTTTTGGATACGATACCAAAAGCACAGACAGCAAAATAAAAACAGATGAATGGGCTACATTAAACTGAAGAACTTTTCCATAGCAAAGGAAATAACTAACTACAAGCCACAGCAACCTAACAAAGAGGATAGAGTGTCTGGAACTCACAGACACGACAAGGTTAGCCCAGCATATAGAAAGAAGTCATACCAACTCCCCCACAACAAAATGACTCAATTAGTTAGCTAAAGAGTCAAGTAGGCATTTCTTCAAAAAAGAACCACAAGTGCCAACAGAAATTTTTTTTTAAAAAAAAAAAACCCTCATCATCAACCATCAGAAAAATGCAAATCAAAACCACAGTCGGGTATTCACATCAAGGCTGCCCTTAGTGCTGTCACCATCAAAACTCAGAAAAGACGAGCTCCTGGAGATACAGGGGAACTGGAGTCCTTGTGCATCCTTAGTGGGTGCGGTGACCATGGAAGACAGTATGGACAGTCCTTATAAAATAGAACCATGAGACGACACAGCAACCCCATGTTCTGGTCCAGATCCAAGAGAGCTGAAAGCGTAACTCTCAAGAGTTCCTTTCACCTGTGACCACTGCAGCATTGTTTGTACTGAGGAAGCAATCTTCATTCATCAATGGACGAATGGGTAAACAAATTGTGGTATGTGCCCATGATGGGACATTACTCATCTACGAAGAAAAAGAAAATTCTGTCATATATTGCACCATGGACAGAGCTTGAAGGCATTGAACTAGCTGAAAGAAGCCAAGTACAAAGACAAAAACTGTATGATTCCACTTATAGCATCAAAGTCATGGACCCAGAAGTGGCGTGGCAGTTATGTAGAGGCTGAAGAGGAGAGGAAGGCAGAGTCGTTCAATGGGTCTAGAGTTTTGGTTTTACAGAATGAGGAAGTTCTAGAACTCCGTTACACATACCCTTAGCAGTGCTTTACTGTTCACTTAAAAATGATTAAGATTATAAAGGTTATGTTAGACATTTTTAGCACCATAAACATAGTTCTACTGGAAACACACTAGCGTCCACTAGGAGGATAGGAGGGACAAATTTGAGTGTGATGGGAAATGATAAGGACATCACAACCTAGCACTGAAATTATTAAAGTATAGGGGGAGAAGAGTCTACCAGCGGTCATACCACCACCAAGGTGAGACTAAACGACCCACCCAAACCTAAAGAACGCTTCTGGTACAGCTGCAAAGTGAGATCACAGGCTAAATGCTTTAGCATTCAGTTACAGTGGTGTGTGTGTGGAAAGTGGAGCAGGAAAGAGAAGGGGCTGGACAGAGTGATGGAGAGGAGCAGGGAGGTGGAAGAGGGGTGAGTGAGGGGGCACAGAGCCACCAGCCAAAGTACACAGCTTAAAGGAGGAACGATTCATTGCTCTCTTCCTAAGCTCTTGGCTCCCTAGCAACAACTTCTAAAATCTTAGGAGTCTCTAGGGATCTTAGAGGGTCTTCTCTCTGCACACGACGTGACTGGGGCATCTTGAAGGCGTTAGGATGGAGATGTCGGGATGATACCGTTGGAATTGTATTGCAATATAAGACACCCAGTATGCGTGAGAGATAAGAGAATTTCCGTGTGTGTGTGTGTGTGTGTGTGTGTGTGTGTGTGTGTGTATGACAGAGAGAGAGAGAGAGAGAGAGAGAGAGAGAGAGAGAGAGAGAGAAAGAATTCTCTTCCCACATTATAGTGACCAGAGCTATACCATTCTATAGTGGAATATAAGCGTGGGGAGAAACATTGGCTTTCTCCTCCACCTCCCTAACTCGGTGCTTGGTTAAAAACCAAATTCCTGGTTATACATGGTGGCATACACCTGCAGCTTCAGCCCTTGTGAGGCAGAGACAAGCGGATCTCAGACTGAAATCCTGACTCAAAAATAAACAAATAGAAACAACAAACCCCCAGATCCTTGGGGTCTGCTCCTGACTAGCTGACCAGAAGAAGCTCTGTGGCTGGAGCCTGGGGTTGCTCCTTTGTGGGGGTGGATATTTCTGAATTAAGGCTATGCTGCAGAACTCAGCCTGGCCTAGAGCTCACTGTAGCCCAGGTGGCCTTGATTGAACTCATGATCCTCCTGCCTTGAACAACAGTGTCTCTTTGACCACAGCCTGGCTCCTTCTTCAGCTCTGCCTTGGCTGTTACTGTTGGAGCCTCGCCTTGATTCCTAAAGCAGTCAGGTCTTCCTTACAACTGTAACATTAAACCAAACACATAGAAAATAAAAGTATAAAATTTGTGTTTTGGTAAACTGTGGGAGAAAATAGATATCTAAAATAAGCCTATGTAGGTTTTGCCCAAGTCACTGACAGGAAGTGTGTTTCCCCATCTGATGAGCCTATCCCACGATGGCTTTCTTCAGTGGAGAAGCAAACTGAGGAGATTTCAATAGGGAGGGGCTTTCGGGCAAGTCCTCCTGGCCTTTCTTAGACTGTATCTGAACCGTGTTGAACACTGTGACCCCACTGGAACCATTTAACTGACTACTTTTGCCTAAGGCCTGACTCAATTTCAGGAAGTTGTTTTACCTTAAAAATACCTGGATCAGGGACCTCCAAGGTCTCTCGAGATTGTCAAGTAGCCCAACGTGTACGGGGGCTACCAGCAAGTGAGTGATGGCATTTCCTGACTCCTCTTCAACACAAGAAGGATGGAGAACACGGGGGAAACCCAAGAGCAGGCTGAATCATGGAGAGTCAGTGCATGCCAACTGACCTTTCACCCCTGTGAAACACACGGTCTATTTATTAGGGACAGGTGGGAGAGTGGAGTGTTTATTAATTTAGATAATAATTCATAAAAATGTGGCCTCGCTAACAAAACAGGGCCCCTCTTACTGCAATCTTTATCAGGGATCTATGGAGAGTAAACTTCATCATCCCACACAACTCAGTCTATTGGTAAGGAGACAGCCATCTGTATGGTGAAGGAGCAGATGCTAAGCATTACACACTCAATGTAGCATTAGGAATCCAGGCTTACTCAAACATCTCTTGGGTTTTAATAGCCTTTTCAGGAAACTGACACAATATTGTCTATGGCATGCAAATCTCCAAATAAAAAACGTTAATCCCAGCTGCTCAGTCTGGGCTACAGAGAGAGTTTCAAGGCTAGAAGGGGCTACAGACAGAGTGAATTCAAGGCCATCCTGGGCAACTTAATGAGTCACTGACTCAAAATTAAAAAAAAAATAGAGAAAAGGTTAAGGCTGTAATTCAGTGGAAGAACTTTACACAGCATGCGTGAAGTCTGGGGTTCAATCCAAGGTACTGCATTTTTATAAGTCACAAGTTAAAATGTGTTAAAAAACATATTAAGTTGCCAAAATATGGCAATTTAAAAGGAAACCAATAGTATATCAATAGAACAATATGTTTGAAGCCTCAGAGGCCAGCAGACAGATCAGTGTACACATTCATCTCTAACAGACCCTGATGGACTGACTATTGAATTATCTTAGTTCCCACTACTCTCCTCATAAACCCTCTTACTTTTAATTGCTTCCTGTATTATCTTATTATCATCATCATCACTTTTTAATAACTTTGCCTCTTTCTGATTGCTCTTCTTCTAAAATGGGCATCACTCTCCCTTATCTTCCAGGCAGCACTGTGGCCAGCCAGTAACCACATGCAAGAGAAGGAAGCAGAGACCAAGCGGGTGAGGCCGTGCACACTCAGTACTTAAAGCATTTGTCTGACCCCAGAGGCAGGAAGCACCCTCATCCTACAGCTGCCCCTCAGAGAGCAAGCAGGGTGCCCAGAAAGCATCGCTGGTTTTGAATTCCTGCCTGCATCAAGGGGGAGATTCTAGAAGACATTTTGAAGATACCAAATTAAAGATGAACTAACTTCCAGAAGAGCAGCCTAGACCCACTCCCCATAGCTCCTCCATGAAAACAACAGGAAACTGGCAAAACTACCCCCCCCCCCCACACCAGAACTGTGTAAATCAACCAAAGACTTGCAATAATCCAAACAGCACTTTTGAAGGAATCAGTCTGAATCCGAGTAGGAACAGTGAGTTTTATGGTGGCCACCACTGTCTTCTTCCCTTCCCCCTCATCCCCAGCCCCATGTTAGCTTGGAAATCTAAAAGCCCTTGGAAAGCATGAAAACCAGTAAACAGCCATGTGAGGTAACACCATCAATGGGAGCCACCAAAAGCCACCCTCAGAAAACTCCATTTTCAGGGTTTGATCTTCTGGATCTTCCTCAGGGAACCTGTGTGGGGATAGCTGTACACATGTCAGATACAGTCAGCGGCAATCGTCTACCATGGAAATGTGAGGTAGCCAAACCAGTTAGGACTAACATGAAGTTGGCCAAAACACAAAAGGGAACCATAGGGAATGAGATGTTCCCATGAGCTTTGTAAAGCTGTGGCGCACCACTGAGAATCTAGAAGGCCCCGCGTGCAGAGAGCTGCAGAAATAAAACGGTAAGCTCTTAGAAGGGGCAGCCTCCAGGCTTCGAGAAGGCAGGGAATGAAATCTGAGGCAGAGATGTGGAGGACAGAAGTTTGCTTTAAAGCAACATGCAGGAAGGCTGGAAGACTTAGCCCAGTACACTGAAGGAAATCCCCCTTCAGTTATCAGGGGATCCGCTGAGAGAGCAAAGGCTAACCAGCAGGAATGCAGATCTCACGAACTGTCCAGGAAAGGTCCTAAGCAAGCAAACAACAGCCACAGCAGCTCCCAGAGACAGAGAAGAGAAATCCATTTTTTATTTAATATTTACAAGGTCCAGCTTTTTTTTTTTTTTTTTAACTTAATAGAAAATCAAGGACAGCAGGATGGCTCTGCTTTAAAGGTATTTGCCTGGCAAGCTTGGTGGCCTGGTGGTCTGGATTCTTTTCCTAGAATCCATGTAAAGATGGAAGGAGATAACTGAATCCACAAAGTTGTCCTCTGACCTCCACATACGTGCCATGGTGCATGCAAACACATACACACACACACACCACTCGCCACATACTAACAATAACAGCTAATGTTTTAATAATAATAATAAAAAGAACCAGAAGATATGGTCTAAACATGGGAAATAATGCATCTAACAGTAACTGCCCTGTGTGTGTGGGAACCCCAATGTTAAATTTTCCAAAGAGGACTTTAAGGCAGACACTGCAAGTATGTACATATCACTAAAGGACCCATGTCTAACTGAAACTAGGTAATTTCTCATTAAATATCAATAATGGGATAGAGCTTCTTTTAAAAGAGAGAACCAAACAAATTCTAAAGTTGAAAAGTGTGCACTGAATGGAGAGATCCAAAGCAGACTTGGGCTGGAGGGTCACAGCGTTGAATACTCTGTGGTGTGGTATTGTATTCCCCCAAATATTGTGCATGCTAATAAACTTATCTAGGGTCAGAGACAGAGCAGCCACAATATTAAACATGAGGATAGGCAGTGGTAGCACACGCCTTTAATCCTAGCATTCTAGAGGCAGAAATCCATGTGTTCAAGGATATACCCAAGCATGGTGACTCACGCCTTTAATCCCAGAAAGTGAGCCTTCAATCCCAGGGAGTGGTGGTAGAAAGCAGAAAGATACATAAGGCGTGAGGACCAGAAACTAGAAGCATTTGGCTGGTTAAGCTTTCAGGCTTTGGAGCACAGTTCAGCTGAGAGCCATTCGGATATGAGGACACAGAGGCTTCCAGTCTGAGGAAACAAGACCAGCCGAGAAGTTGGCCAGGTGAGGGTAGCTGTGGCTTATTCTGTTTCTCTGACCTTCCAGTGTTCACCCCAATAACTGGCCCCGGGTTTGTTTTATTAATAAGAACTTTTAAGATTCATGCTACACTGTGGCTCTGTCCATGGAAGTTACTAATTCTGGTGAACAAAAGGGAAGTTACTAAACAGAGCCTGGGAGATCTGCGCAGCACCATCAGTGAACAAACATGCACATCACGGCAGCCCCATGAGGCCAGCCAAAGGAGAAAGAGGAAAAAACGAACATCAGAGAAATACTGGCTATTTTTCTTTTTGAAATTTTATCTGAAGAACATTACTGAACACATCTGAGGTCAACAGGCTCTGCAGAAGATAAAGTCACGGAGATGTATAGCTAGGCCTGGAGCAGGTGAACTGCTGAAAAAGTAGCTAGTCACACACAAGAGATCTTGAGTAAGATTTGGCAATCTGACTTCAGAGTATCCGAAGGTCCAGAACTCAGAAGTTACTGCAGTGTTGGGGAGCAGATCCACCAAACAAGAAATTCATCCCAGCAAAGTTAGTCTTCAAAATCAAAGAAATCTGTGTCTTTCCAGTCCAGCAAGGACTGAGAGAGTTTGTCTCTAAGAGCCCTGCTGTATGAAAGGGTCACACAGAGTGGTTGCAGGGACATTAGATGGTAACTTGATTCCACAAAGGGAAGTAAAGACCTGGGGTAGCGGATGGTTGCAGAGGGAAATTTAGAGGTATAAGTGTGGTTTTGTTTATACCAGTGTCTCCCGCTGTCTGATTTTTAAAATGACCGTATAAAAATTATAAAACTAGAGCCAAGTGTAGTGGCACATGCCTTCAATCTCACCACTCGGGAGGCAGAGGCAGAAGGATCTCTACGTTCTAGGCCAGCCTGGTCTACATAGTGAGTTCCAGGACAGCCTGGGCTACGCAGAGAAACCCTGTCTCAAAAAAGAAACAAAACAAAAACAACGAATAAATAAACAAAACTATGTTTTGGGGTTATAAATATATAGCTACAGGCTGTGTGACAATAATGGAAGAAGGGAGGTGAACGGAGCTAAAACAGAGCCAAGTTTTTGTACACTACTGAAATTGCATTGTTATTGAGTCAAACTGGGGTGTCCTGAGGTGTCAATAGTAATCACTAGGGCCAATACAGAGACCGTATAAAGGAGGCAGCGGTGGTTGGCATAGAGGATAAAATGTAGAAGAGTGGTGCATGCCAGTCACTGCATCTCCTGAGAGGTGCATGTTCAAAGAGAGAGACAGAGATGGAGAGACAGAGAGAGAGAGAGAGAGAGAGAGAGAGAGAGAGAGAGAGAGAG